>JAGDQP010053660.1:2477-13513 GCA_022664845.1 Lepisma saccharinum
TCTCGCAGAAATTCACTGGTGTAGTTAGTTTGACCATATCTTGAACCGTTTTAAACCAAAAACAATAGGCCTCTTCTGGACGTCAATATAAACGTGTATATCAAATTTCAACTGAATCTGTGAAGTTGTACGTGAATTATCGTTGACGAAAGATTATCTGGACATGCCTGCATACAGACAGACAGATACACGTACACAGACTTCAATACGGAAATAGTATTACTTTACGTTTTAGTAGAAATGGTAAAACCCAAATCTGGTCTTATCTCGATTTCGAAAATGTGACCCTAATACAATACTTACATGTTTTAGTATAATATTGAAATAATAAAAATCACACATGAAGAAATAATTAGAACCACTGTTATAGAGAGTTTGTTTATACCTATTATCTTTTTAAGTTGAAATTATTTTCATTTTTCAACATAAAAAACATAAGTGTAACTGATGTTACTGTTCAGTGTTTATTCGGGAAGTCCCTGGCGGGGATTTAACTCATCTGTTCTATACAGACCGTCAGTGAATGTTGCTGGCGTAGGTTCTAATTGCCCATGTTGACTTCTTTGACTGTAAGAGGTGGTCCGATCGTGCGGAAGTAGGTTGTGATCGTGTGTTAGTGCGGAAGGAGGGTGTTCGACTCCAAAAGTACTGCTTTACTTTTATGGCCGTACGTTAGTGACTTATCATTAGTGTGTGAGTGCTATTGTGCAAGTGTTGGTGTGTGTATGTACTTATTACCTACGATGAAAATCGATTCAAATAAGATGTCAAAGACTCTACGTCAGATTGAAGTACCATCTTCAGCATGAGAAGTGCATGATGGAGAAAGAGAGATTGCAAGTAGTATTTTGAGTTTAATCAAGAAATTTGAAGACGCCACCATCACTGAAATCCTGGATGATGATGAATTAGTGCCAATACCTTCCGAGGAAGGGACTGAAACAGAGTCGGGTTATTAGCCTTTGAATGACGATATGGCTAACTTTTGTGTGCCATTTGATTATGTCAAAAATATAATTGAAGCTAGAAGCAGAGGATAGTCACTGAAGACAATCATGCACCACTTTAAGAGAGTAAATGATAGGATCTATCTATCGCGGTATCACGTATATTGCGATCAACAAAAGGTGAGAAACGGAAGGTCATATATTTGTATGGTCAAAGTTTCAAGAGGCAAGAAATAATTTAATAGCCGTTCATGATATTGATATCAGGCGATGGACATGTACAAAAGCTAGAGAGCTTGGGTGATCTGATTTCAAAGGTGGACCAACTTGAGTTTGGAGTTTCAAGACAGCTCACAAAATTGTTACTCGCTTTGTGACGTACCAACATGTTCAGTCAGAAGAAGAGATCGAGAATTCTGCGATCGCATTTGGTATTGAATTCACCAATAAGATCGTCCCAAAGTATCCTTCAACTGAAATTCTAAATACCGACCAATCTGGATTCAATGATGAGATTCACAGGAATCGCACACTATCTAACATGGGTGAAAGAGACACCATTGTTTCCATGGAAGGCAAACTACTTTCCCCTTTTCGTATTGTCTTACGTGAACCAGGTGGTGCCTTTATTCCCATTATGCAACAGAAACTGATTCGACCTCCACCAAACGTATATGTAACGCGTTCCAAATTTGGCAAGGTGGACAAGAATATTCTTGAACAATGACGGGATAATTGTCTCTCCCAATGTTGAAACGAAATGTTTTCTAGTCCTAGATTCATTTTCTCTCCATCAGCAGCATCTGTTTTCAATTCCGGATAAGCATGTAGAAATAGCAACCGTTCCGCCTGGTTCAACGTCGCTGGTCCAGCCTTTAGATGTATACTTTTCCCGTCAATGAAGAAGGTTTGCCATTCGATTTTGTGAGCGAGTTTTGCTCGATAAAATTGATATAGACCTCCAGAGCCGTAATGCTGTTATCTATCTTCACGCACTTACCCATAATCAGGTCAGTGCTCGAATATTCAACAACATGATTAGGCACGTCTGAAACAAAGCTGCAATTTCTTTGTTTCTCCTGACAATGTTCTCTGGCAAACTGAAGATTCGAGTTGCTTATCTCCCAACTGCACAAATGCATCGTTCATCCATTGTGCTTGCTGTCGTATAGATTTATGTTTACAGAATTGGTTCATCAAATCTCATAAGCATGTATAATTACCGCTATGGGAGCTACAATTAGCACTACACACAAACTAGGCATCGCAGAACGTTACATTAGTAATATTAATAAATTGCTGGACATTTAACATGCAATATAACTTCAAAACGGTTCAAGATACTAACTACACTGGTACTTTTTTGAAAAAAAAAAAAACAACATGAATTTGATGTATGATTTGCACCTATTCCCATTTGAAAAAATTAACTTGAATCCAAGAAGGCAGACGATGTGTGGAACATGTGTCCGAGAGCATACCCACATTCATGTCGCTACAGCTTAAAGTGGAATCCGAACCACTACTCGGTTTGCTCCTGAGATAAACTGTCCTCCACCTGGACTCGAACCTGGGACCCCTTGATTACAAATGCGATGAGTCTACCGACTCATTCACAGAGTACGCCTGATGGAAATACGTTGTACTGATCTTGCGTACTTGTGAATATAATTATTAAGAGTCACTTCAGAAGAACAAAATGATACACAACTGCACAAGTGAAATCACTGTACAGAGTTATACTAACTCACTCACTCTGTGGCTTACGGAACTCGCAAGTTCATCGCCGCAGTAACAAACGTTCGCCATTGGATTCTATCCTGGGCAACATCAAGTCAGTTTTCATCACGAACAGCTACTTCTCGAGTTATACACATTATTAAAATAAATTAACCATTTCAAAAGATTACAGAGTACAGATCTAATTTAGTCCAAGCTAGTTCACTGAGTTAGAAATACATAGACTTAATTTGCATATCACTAAAAGAAGTGAATAAAAATAGTACGCATTATTTGAGTTCACTCTGGCTCTGAAGCATCCGTACATATACATACAGAAAATACTTTTGATTTCAATAAATTCGTTTCCTGGGGTTTTATGAGATAAAATCTTGTACGGAATTTCGGTGTATTTTATCAATACTAACCATTATTAGAACAAAGAAATATTTAGAATGTTTGCTTTGATTGCAATTGCTTGATAATAATAATGTACGTCACTGGATGCAGTCGATCAATTTTACCAACTTTATCAATATATTTAAGCAAAGATAACTTTGGCTTCTCTATGAAACAACAGGTATTCAGGCAAACAGAAAGATACAATTTGGTTTCGTTTCGTTTGTTTTGGCTTAACGTCCTTATGTAATAGCAAGGTTATGAAGGACAAGACCTACTGCTTACAGTGACATCCGAACCACTACTCGGTTTGCACTTTAGAGAAATTTTGTGGCCCCATCGAGAATCGAACCCGGTACCCCTTGTTACAAGGCGAAAATGATATATAATTAACGCAGATGGTTTATTATGTGGAATCGTCACCATGAAGTTCACCCTATTTGTAACGTTTTTGCCTTTATTTTTTTTATTTAAACTTTTTTTTTTTTTAAACTCCTGGTTTAAACCAGCCAACCCTGATCCTTTGTAAAGAATACTGAAGGAATAAGACAATTTTATGTTCCGTTTATAGCCATGAAATGTGAAAGAGTAAGATAAACGTCACAGCATTCACAACAACTTTTCTAATAATACACACAATGCTTAAATACATACTCTTCCCAGTACAGTGACTAATAAAACCAGTAATTCGGGGGGGAAAAAATCCTGAAAATAAAATTGGTAACCACGTTTCACCCTAGTTGTCAACTTTGAGATTTTTTTCAAGTCAAATTCTCAAGGGGAAATTAAAAATATTAAATCGCGATGATAATCAAACAGAGGTATTAGAACACAACAAGTTATGGGAAGTTTAACTTCCTTTATTAAATAAAAATAAATTTTAAAAAAACTTAAACTGTCAATATTTTTCAATAATAGTTTATCATAATGTGTAATGATGAGAAAAATTAAACTACTAAGAAGCTTATTTGCGCGTTTTATATATATATATATATATATATATATATATATATAGTACTTTCGTAAATTTCGTAATTATTTCATGCCTACTAACATATTAGTGTCTTTCTTCCATTGTTCTTTTAAATATCCGTTTCCTTGCTTTAAGTTTAGCTATTTGATAAACTTGCTTGTCCAGGTAGTCGGTTGGAAATTTATCTTCACTCGTAAAACATGCGTAACCTATTTTCTCTGATTTTCCTCCCTTGTGTATAACACTGACCTGTACTTATTTTCTTCAACAGACAATCTTTACGTATTTCTTGTATCCCATTCGTTTGAGAACTGGTTTATTTCTCCATATTTCTGTCAGATTTTGTGAGTTTTGTTTGATTTATTCCGCAGTCATATTGTTTTGCTTTTTCAGCTAAACTAATGTATTCACATTGTCTTCTTTAATATGACTGCCTTCTATATTTCGTTCTTATGTGCATGTTTTTCGTTTAAATTGTGGTTTTCGTTATAATCTTAACACGTTGCCGTGAAGGACGAGACCTATATTAGCGTGAAATCCGAACCTTGCTTTGGTTTGATTCGACAAAATGCAAGTCCACAAAAACAACATGCAATGCAACTCGACAAAATCGGTCTCTCCCTACCACTATCTTGTATCTACGGTAGTTGGTTACAGAATTCTTAACCTCTTCAGTTTTCTTATTTCCTTTATTTTTTTGGTTTCCTTTATTTAATATTTCTTCTGCAAATTATTTTTCTTGTCTTAAATTCAGTATGTGATCTTTTCTTTTTGTTCGTTTGTATCGTTTAAATGGTGCTTGATTCGTAGCCGTTGCTTTAAAAAAATACTATCAAACATTCCATAAGATAGATTAGTGAGTTATTTTGTATGTAAGTTCTGTTTATTGTTTTATAATTAACTTTTTGAGTTCCACATATGACTTTATTACCACTAAATTTTCCGCTAAGTATATAACACGCCGTAAGGAAGCATTTAATAAACTTCACGTATAATATGTACACTCTGTAGATATGATTCATTAGTGCCTTTTCTGAAGGATACACAGATTCCATTTAATCTGAAAACTATGTATTAGAAACAAAGGACTGGAGCATTTCATTAAAGCACCCTCCGCTGTCAAATATTTAACGCTATTTTTCTTCGTATTTGACGCGAGAAATTGTGATGAGGTATCCAAGCAAGTGTACTGTTTGTCTCTAATAGTCCACCCAGGGCGGCTTCAATGTAAATTCGTTTTCTGCATTGCTTTTGGATTCTTACTGAAAGTTCGTTGGATTCAAACTGTTTTCTTTGACAAGAATAACAACAAATACGGCCTAAAAATAATTTCGGTTACAGGTGATAGGAATGGTTCACATCAAAATTTATCTCTTGTCCCTCACGGCAGGATTATTCTCATGTATGAGGAGAGGGAAAATGATGTTGATTTTGATAGTAGTAACTAAGAGAGTGCTGTTCTCGATGGTAGGACCTAAAGCTTGCAAGAAACTATAGGTATTTGTCACATTTGTTGCTGACTCACTCCACGCATGTCTATATATCGTGTCACACAATTCACACTTTGCAACACTGTTAAAATATTATATTTAGGCACTTTGTGTGTGTATGTCCGTGCGTGTGTGTGTGTGTGTGTGTGTGGGAGAGAACGCGTCAGTGTGTGAAATGGAAATCTTGTAGTTGTTTTCCAGTGGGCTTACGTTGCATGCAGCGATTGCACTCAGGCAGATGGATACACAACATGACGCAGGTTGCTTGTGGTATATTTATTTATTTATTGAACTCTCTCGTTGGATATACATTAAAAGAAATCTTTATGATTTGTGAAATAAGATTACTTTTCATTCTTTTGTGTTACTAAGAAACAGAGCAAAGAAAAGTCATTTAGAAATCCAGAAGAATTAGAATTTCTAGTTTTTTCTTTTTCTTTTTTAATTAATTGTTTGTTAGCATAACAACTTGGGGTTCACCGCTGCTATTTATAAAAAAATAACTACATAAACTGTAGAAACAATTTAAATTTGATCCAATGTTTGATGAAAATATGTTTACATATTAATGGATGTACATAATCTTTGTGTTCCAGAACCACTGCAGAGAGCTTTGACAATGGCTGTTCACGGAGCAGCACCAAAGAGAAAAGAAATATACAAATATGAGGCGCCCTGGCCGCTTTATAGTATGAATTGGTCTGTTCGGCCGGATAAAAGGTTCAGGTATGTGACTAGTGTGTTTAACAGATTGTCTTTTCAATGCAAAATAGCTGGACTACAAATGTTGCAGATTTTAAGCTTAAAAAGTGAAGCGAACAGTAAGGTCCCCCCCCCCCCCCCAAGTGGTAGCATTTGGGAAGGATGTGCAGTTGTTGATTGACATTCAGACAGCTGTTGTTTCACAGCCCTTTTACTTCATATTCAGAGGAGAAAGGGTGCTGAAGTGTTTCTACCCAAAAGTTGTATGGTAGACAGGCGATTTGACTCCACTAAAGGAGGTGGATTTTGTTCGTCTAAGAAGTGCTGCACTTTGAATTAAACGAATGTGCAGACAAACGTAAGTGTGTGTGTGTGGGGGGGGGGCGGAATGGGGTAACTGGAATCACTTTTGTTTCATTTTCTGTTCGCCTAATTTTGCAGCGCAGAGGAATGGAGCGCCTGTATTAAAATTGTGGCTATGAAAACGTTGCAGTTTTTTTCTGCTTTTGCGAGAGGAATTCCTTGTTACGAACAGTTCTCTTCTTTTCCTCCTGTAGACCCGTGAGGCAGGCGCACGGTCATCAACGGAGAGAGAACGAACGCCCTCTGTGGAAATAAAGGGAATAATGCTACCACTATTATACTATTGAAAATGTCCTGTGGTATTATAATTCTTGTTAATTTTTATTACCGTTGTAAGTTTAAACTTGTAAGTGCTAGTTGCTATACAAATAATTATTTTTTAATTATTAATATGGTATATACCAAGCGAGGTACTGAGTTAAAAAAAATTGATGTGACGATCAAGAGATCCAGCATTCAAGTGCAAATACTTCCATTCTACTGCAAAATTCTATAGACATCTCAAAAATAACAGAAAATACGTATGAAACAAGTGTTAGCTTTCATCACTATGTAGTCTGTCTATACATTATTTTAAATTTCACACTACACGTTAATTTGGTAAACGTGTACATAAAATAAATCATAATATCCGTACACATGTTGATCAACGTATGCACAATTTTCAGTAATATTCAATTTGAATGTGGTTAACTCACCTTATAACTTGGCAACAGTGGAAGATAAATCCGCAAACTGTTGAGGTAATAAAGATTACAAAGTGCTTTTTCTTTTTATTTCACACACTGGTAACAATGACCAACAAAAGAAAGGGTCATAAAAACTTTTCTGAAAATGTGTACGAAATATGTAGTTTTTCGGTGTGCTGAGTTCATAAATGACTTCCGTTTGTTGCCGTCACCCGCCATTTTGTCACAACCGCTATGGATATTTCTAACTTAATGTTAATGCATATGCTAGGGTAAAGCGAATATACGAGAGTTGGTGCATAAGTCATGGCAACTATTTTTCTCTCGAGAATGGGGCACCAGCACGCAATTTCGAAATATACAAATGGAAGGGGCCACTGTTTACTACTGTTAGATGTATCAACAGTACAGGTCATGTGTACCAGTAAAGTGCTAAATATGTCATAAACCAAGGTATCGTGTCACGCATGTTTATTAGTTACACGACTACACTGGTAATATACTAACAAAGCGGGCGCACATATGTCGCCCTAGAAACCCTCAAAGTAATCTCCCAGATCATCCACAACATGCTGCCAGTGATGTAGGTGGCATCAAGCCACCCAACAGGTTGGAGTCGAGACATCTTACGTTTCACGGCAACGACGGTGCCCACTCGAGTCTGAAACCGTCTTTGCTGTGGAAACTTGTAGAGGGATGTTAAACAACTTCCAGGTTTTGGCAACACTTTAATAGACCGTCTCATGATGCCCAATTATATGTACAGCGCTGGGAGGGGAATTTCCCTTCCAGCAATACGACAAAAGCCGTTTGTTCCCAGTGTTTACTTAGCGCTCTACTTTCCCATTCATAAAAGACACATGGATACCAATATGAAAACGACGAGACCCATTTTTCCCGTACATTTATAATCTTCCCACTACGTATGCATGCAATGAGTGAGAAACTGCTATTTTTCCATGTCAAAGCTTTGCTTTTATAAACTCAAGATAAAATAAAATAATAGCTGAGCAAAGCAAATACATTTTATTTAAAAACTAAAAACGTGTAACGGTTTCGCCAGCTAACTAACAGCTTGGCTTGAGTGTGTCTGATGAAGCCAGCTATTATTTTATTTTATCTTGTGAGAAACTGGTATGTGGTGCGGCTTTTTAGATGACATTTTCGATTTCAGCGCAACGAGATACATTCAGGACATCTGAAATTAAGGAAGAAGTTTTTTCATTGTCGACCAATGTAATCTGTTCATATTTTATTTTTTAAAACTACACATATAAATACCAAGAAAAGAAAATTTCTTGCATAAGTTGTTGTTGCACTGACAAGGCATTCATGTAGAGGGCAAAAACCGCTTCCGCAGAAGTGACTTTTCGGTTAAGAGGACGACTTCAGTTAATATTTAAGGTCTCTTTTTAAATAATAATAATTCCCGTATAATATTTATAAATTCCTGTTTGTTGTTTGTAGGCTAGCGCTTGGAAGCTTTGTAGAAGAGTACAACAACAAAGTCCAGGTCGTATCTTTGGATGAGGATACTTCAGAATTCAGTCCCAAAAGCACTTTCGATCATCCGTACCCAACTACGAAAATTATGTGGATTCCTGATAACGTAAGTATATTCTGTTCATTGGAGGTTACGTGATATACCATTCCATCTTATGGCAAACGCAATATCATGGTTAGTAAGGTATCCCACAAAGTGTACTACAACAAACGCTTTAGTATAATGCAATTATAGTATGAATAAATGCATAAGAACATGTTCGGAAAAGGTCCCAGTCGACGTGATAGTAGCTTAGTTGCTTCTAGGTATCTGCAGGTTTTTTTTTTTTCCATAATGCAAAAATCGTTTTAAAACTCATCCAGTAAACCGCTATTTTTGTTTTTCTCTAAAACAAAAAATATGTAACAAATATCTACATTTTAATAGAAATTCATTTAAGTAAGCTCCTAAATAAAAACCCAAGTTGAAAAGAAACAAAACTGGTGTTTGAACATAGGTCACGGTTTGATATAAAATCGATAACTGTGACTTGATTTGAACGAAAAACAAAGTTTGATGAAAAACCGAAATGCAATTCTTGTGTTCTTCACTAGTATTACTCGGCTGTGGAGAGAACTAGTAAGTTATTACTCTGCTCGGTTTGACAAACCTGATTCAGATTTTCTGAAGATCATTCCCTTAATCATTAGGGAATTACTTCTGTACTTTGAATTAATATCGGATCCAGTTCTTTCTTCAACCCTTTCCCTGAAGCTTTGGTTGCGGAGAGACGTCATGCTCCCGACCTGAATCGGACTTAGCGAGCCACCCCTGGTCCAGCGAGTAACGTCGTTGAATTATGATCGGCACTGGGGAGGCACGCGGGTTCGAGTGTTGCCGACCATCCTGGCTGACTTTTCCTCGAGTATCCCTCGGTTTCACCAGGACAATTTTGAGATGGTGTTTAAATAAGACTTTGACCGCTGCCATCCCCTACCTTCCCTCAGAAGTATGCTTGCGTAACACCGTCACTCCTCAGACCTGATACGGGCTTAAGCTATAATGCGATTTTTGCCCATAAATGTAAATTAAATGTAAAATAAATTAGTGTAGTTCGATCGTAGAGATGAACACGGCAAGTAAGTAAATAAATAAATTAAAAAAAAAAACCTGCAGCAAAATCCAGAGTAAAATAGTAGTTAGAATAGTGATTACGAGTAACTGTTGAATATGAAACGGTTAGAAGCATTATGATTTAATGCTAGTAATGTATGTATATGTGCAAGACCTTGGAGTTTCGTTGGACGTTTTGAGCTGAGTCAAAGTTGCCAATAGATCTTAAATAAAATTCGAATACACAGGCTTTCAGCAAACACCTTTAACCTGAAATATTGATTCTTTTTAATATTTCTTGTTCTACGTTGGCTGCCTCAAATGGTTTAGAGGATATTTGTTAGAGTTGAAAATCTAAATCTGCGCATGGTACTTGAAGTGGCGTTGACTGACCATGAAAACTATCTTTCCAGGAACTGGAAAACTGCCACTCCGAAGAATGAGGCAAACCAAACACTTCGACATACCATGACAAAGAATCTCGCTTTTTTCTATAGTGTTACCACATATCATATGAATGGAAGATGACTAGGTTACGTGTTCACGTTCCGAACTTTATGTTCATTTAATTATGTATGAAATGGGCTGGGTTTCCGGGTTCGTTTTATTTAGTGTGGCTCTCATATACATTTGACTTCTGGGGGACTATTCCCGATAAGTTGTCACGTAAGCCTTGACCCTGGACTGATCATAAAACTTAACCAGAGTTGATACTCTGTGTATTTCCCATAGTACTAAAAAGAACACGTGCTGCCATCTGACGCATTTGTTGGACGACGTTGTCTGGAATAAGGTCACATGACAGTTAAGGAATCCTTTGCAATGAAATACTTTATCATATTCACTACCGTTCATACGGGGACGCTAAAAATAAATTTTATTGATTCAGTATATTTGAAAATTAAGATATGTAATTGCATTTCTATTATCCACAAAAAGTCAACAACGCTAAAAATATACAATTGGCTTGGAGAGAGGTCTCCTTAGCAAATGGATGCATATGCTTTTAAGTAACGATTAACTCAAATCACAAGGCGCCACTTTCTCTATTTTCAACTGATAATGACATCTTTGTTCAGAAATTCTAATTTTTAAACAACTATATTATGGTTTCCATTTAGTATAAGTCTTAAGTCGGTATATTTTTGTCCACTTCGA
>JAGDQP010053661.1:0-13513 GCA_022664845.1 Lepisma saccharinum
AATTACAGTGATTTTGGAGATATTGAATGTGCTCTTAAACTTCAGCAGAGACTTTATACAGTTGAGGACTACATGAATGTAATGAAAATTTGCCGCAAAAGAAACCCTCTAGTTGTTCACAGAATGAAAAGTGAAGATTTCAAAAGTACTTCTTGCATCAAGAAAACCGTGGTAAATCGAAAAACGAACTCTCAAAATGAGAAAATAAACTGGCTGAAAGTGAGAGAGATAGAACCTGAGAAAGACAAACCATTCAGTATCGTGTTCAAAACTCAGTTTAATGGTGAACCATTTGAAGTCAACATTAAAAAGAAAATGGCTGGTCGACCTTCACAAAAGAAAAATGAAGGAAAATTCTATGACCTCTTGGAACCACTCTGGCCAAATGGAAAGCCTATTTCTGAGAAGAAACTGAATGACATAAAGTCCTTACTGAGACTTATTCCATTTGATGTACAGGCGTTCTATCGCAAGCTTTGCTGACACCCTGACGTCATAGATAATATTGATGGTTTTGACTGCATTCAATTAGATTTTGATATTGACAGTGAAAATACGGGTTAAGAAGTATCGAGTGGTGTTATCAAAGCAGTCTGTATTGTGAAGAACTTCAAAAGATTTTGTGAACGTTGTAGAGTGTATCTTGGTATACTGTTTGCGTGTGTTAGTATATTGTTTATGTACTAGTTAATAATAATAAATTTTAATATCCTTCAATAGTATTATTGTTGTTCTGATGACAAGATTTGCAATAACACATTCCTCTGATATACATAATAAGGGAGTTATTGACATGTGGTCAGTTAATGCGAAATGTACACAGAAAGTTTACTTATTAAAGCATCAATTGACCAAGCGACATTTTCATACAAATCACAAAGTTATTATTTTGTACATTGTTTGAAAGTGTAAATTTTTAAAATAGAGTATTTTAATAAATATTGCATTTAAAAAGTTCAGCTAGGACAAAATACGAAATTTATACAAGTAGTTGAAATTGTGCATGTGCATGGCAAAATTTTTCATATCTGGAAAATTCGATTAAAATGCCTCCAACAAGTGAGATTTACTTTCTTGAAAGACAGTACCTTTAATTAGTGTATAATGGATAAAACAAGGAGTACTAATTAACGACCAGATACCAATCATCGACCAACGTGATTATTTAGTGCAATCTGCAACCGTTGTATATTTATCATGCACCAAGCCTGCATACTATCGTGCTTTTTTTTGTTTTTATACGTTATTTTGCTACGCATTGCAAAATATATAATTTGCATGATCAATAAAACACAATCAAATCTGCAATTAGAAACCACATTAATAAAGTTTACTTACCAACAAACTGTCGAATAAAACTTGATAAATTCCAGTCTTCGAGTAACTTTTCACGTCGTTCGACATGATATCTCTTACTGTTCTTTCGCACTTCTCATCATGCTTCTCTACATTGTCTTTCATCTAGTTTATACATGAATATTTGCCTGATAAAAAGTGGAGAGAGTATGGACTTCCTTACATTTCTCAGTCTAGACTTCTGCTGAGAATGTCGTTTTGGCAGGATACATGTACAAATTTCCCGTAGTGCCTGTTATTGTTTCATTATAATTACTTTTTCGAAAAATCTAAATTTAGAATGGAATAATACCAAAATGCGTTGCAGCTCTTACAAAATTACTGTAACAGTAACAAAATTACTGTAGCTTTTCACGGAATTTGTTTTGTTTTTTCGAAAAACCGTGACTGGAATGTAATTTCAGGGCCCTTGATTTATCTCAGTAGGTTGTTTGCATGAGAGATGTCTTGGTGAAAACGGTCACGGTGTTCGTTATTTGCGACAGCAGCTTAGCCTGCTTTTGGATAATTTGAGATCCCTAACAAAGTTGTTTTAATCATATTGTATCAACAGATGTGGTACACAGGGCTAGGTACTTTACCCACATCTGTAGCTGCCTGAGACTCCTACTCATATGTACCGTTAGCTGAGTTGGAGATTGCGGTATTGATAAGACCTCACTGTTCGGAACTGGCCACACTGGCGATGGCCCATTTGGATACTGTACTGTTTGTTTTG
This sequence comes from Lepisma saccharinum, assembly GCA_022664845.1. Classification (NCBI taxonomy): domain Eukaryota; kingdom Metazoa; phylum Arthropoda; class Insecta; order Zygentoma; family Lepismatidae; genus Lepisma; species Lepisma saccharinum. The sequence goes on from JAGDQP010053661.1 coordinate 2,075, forward strand.
GTTTACTACTTAATCCTTTTATCTTGATAAGAAAGAAATAACAATACAATGAGTGATATTTTGCTTCACGCCATACCGTAGCACAGTGGTCCAGAACCACACAAAACCTGGCCAAACCCCAAAAAACTAAAGTCAGCAGAAAGAAACGAGACAAGTCTAGTATCAGACAGAAGGGTCTTATCTACTGAGAAAGATATGGAACGGTGAGAAAATAAGACCCTTCAGTCCGTGACCACCCTCGCAAATTTGCATTGCAGTGAAGTTGTTAAAATTCCATTTTGTGAAGGGATTACATGTCGAAGATTGAGCATTGTAGTAGAAAGAAGTGCAATATCATACTCCAAGAAATCAGTGTCTTGAAAGCTTCCTGGTAGCTCGCAGTGTTCACATAATTAATTAAAAATGATCTGTGAAATTGGTTGCGTGTGCAATAGGATGTAATGCCAGTAGGTGATAAACGAAAAGTTAATTCTATGTGTGTTTATCTTTCTCGTAAAGTTATAAGTCGCCTGAAACGCTATGAAACTAAGGTTTTGTTTTCAAAACATAGATGAACACTTTCTTTAGTAGAAACCAGAAGCAAATTTTGCTAATTGTTGCTACTCTTTGTTTAAATGAAAAAGTTTGATATTGTATGTTAGGTAATTTGAATGTAAATTTGGGAATATTATTATTAATGCATGAATTTTGTCTACTCTCTTTGCAGATATACCTTACAAAAGGACAAGAATAACTCTGTACCAGGTCCTACGGAATGTAAAGGGCAGCAAGGACAGCAACAAGAAAGCGTCTGATGGAATTTCTCCAGAGCGAAAATTCGTGGACGTTGGAAGCAAACGCGAAGCAGCAAGTAGCAGAATTGTGTTATCAACTTTTCCTAAAGGTGGAAAAATGTGAAAGAATAATACAGTTTTTGAGAAGGATAACACACAATGGTTTGACGGTGAAGTTGATTTGAATAGACAGAAGGGTAACAAATCATCATCAATAACTTCAAAAATTACGCTGGCAGGCGCCAGACCTCAGATGAGTTTCTCTGGAAGATGGTCGCGCACAAAGTGAAGTAAGACCCAAGATTTTAGGCCAGATGCTAGCCTGACTTCCTTTTCGAAAAGTTGATAACACAATCCTGCTAAATATTGCTTCGCGTTTGTATCCAATATCGACAACTTTTTGCTCTGGAGAAATTCTATCAGACGCTTTCTTTTGCTATCCTTGCCGCCCTTCACATTCCGTACAACTTGGTACAGAGTTCTTCTTGTCCTTTTGTAAGACATGTCTGCAAAGAGAGTAGACAAAATTCATGCATTAATAATAATACTCCCAAATTTACATTCAAATTACCTAACATAAAGTAACGAACTTTTTCATTTAAACAAACAATAGCAACAATTAGGAAAATTTGCTTCTGGTTTCTACTAAAGGAAGTGTTCATATATGCCCTAAAAACAAAAACCGTTCCATAGCGTTTTAGACGACTTATAACTTTACGAGAAAGTTAAACACGCATAGAATAAACTTTTTGTTTATCACCTACTGATATTACATCCTATTGCATACACAAACAACTTCACAGACCATTCTAATTAATTATGTGAACACTGTAAGCTACCAGGAAGCTTTCAAGACATTGATTTCTTGCAGTATGATATTGCACTTCTTTCTACTACAATGCTCAACCTTCGACAGATAATCCCTTCACAAAATGGAATTTAACAACTTCACTGCAATGCAAATTTGCGAGGGTGGTCACGGACTAAAGGGTCTTATTTTAGCACCGTTCCATATCTTTCTCAATAGAAAAGACCTTTCTGTTTGATACTAGACTTGTCTCGGTTCTTTCTGCTGACTTTGGTTTTTGGGGTTTTGGCCATTTTTTGTGTGGTTCTGGACCACTGTGCATAGGTACTGTAAAACACATATTTCGTGAACTCTTTGCCCACTATATCAGATGAGGCTCTGTAGGCAGCGAAGGCACGCCTTATGTCTTCAATTTGCGCACGCGCAATAACGTGGCCGGGCGTCTTAAATAACACGTACACTGTAAATGCAACAGCTACACCACCGCCTGCAATGGTAAAATGTGTCAGTTGTGTTAGCGGTGGAAGGAGGACGTTCCTACGATCGCTCTGTTCGTGGTTTCGTGTGGTGTGAAAGTTTTGACCTTCTCCTTTTTTCTTTTGTGATATTGGAAAGTTTTTCTTTCCTGTTAATTTTCTGATTATATTGCAAACTCAGTGATTTGAATCATTGTCGTTATCATCGCAAAAATACGGTTAAATAGACTTTGGAATACTACCAAATAGGCCAAATGTGGCTGATGTATAGGATACAATTTCGGAACAGTTGAAAATAGAAGAAAAGGACATCTTTGGAAATCTCTGACTATCGGGAACAATATTACCTTAAATGCACATCAAGAGAGATGGCAGACAACAGTGAGGTACCCTTTACAGGTTAGACATAAACTACTAGTTTAGATTGACATTTCAGAAAGCCAAATTTTTTTGGCCTATTCCATTCCTTATGAATCTTCCGACGAATATATCGAACATAACCTAGAAGAATACGGGACAATAATAAAATTTAAAGATTATACTACAAGGGTTGGAAATATTCAGTATACAACGGAAAAAAGGTTAACATATTTTAAGGGCGTTAAGAAAATAAGCCCCATATTTTTCAAGTTGGGACCATTCAGTATCCAAATAATTTCAAATGATTACGGTGGACAGCGCGCAGCAGAAGGAATAGTTCAAATAATATTATGCAAATAGATCAGGAATCACCGATCGATTTTAACTATCAAACATTTCCTTTACTGCCACAAGTGAACAGAGACTAAGAACGTTGACCTCAAGGAGTCAGCTGAGGCGGAGGAAGCAGCGGAGAGACCAGGATCTAGTAAAGTAGAAGTTAGCGTGAACGAAGCGACCCCGGATCGTGCAGAGCACGTGTTGGTGAATAACCAACCCGATCCACTTCACCCAGCAGAAGCACCTGTGATGTCAATAGTCGAGTCATATCCTCGAAGTGTTAAAGAAAGTGAGGTGTCAGGAAATGTGGAAAAAAATTGGTGTTTCTTCCTATTCAGTGATGGGCAGTAACGTGGAGTTGGAAGAGCATAGTGGAGAAATTTCATCTGCAGAAGCGGAATCGAATAAAGAGGAGGGTTCACCAAATGACAATGAAACTGGTTTAAAGGAAGTGGGACCACATTGTAATACACGCTACGTACGACTACATAAGCTAAGTTGACTTTTTCAATCTGCAAATAAAAAAGTGGGGAGGGGGAAAAGATGGACCAGCTGAATATAGGCAGAAATCAGTGATTTTTCGGGTTTAAATTTCGAACTTAGTGACCAGTCAGTTTGTACTCAGTTCTGTTGATCAGTTTCCTAACATTGATTATAATGGTGTGTGGTGGCGCATAAGATTAAAGGGACAATGTCAACGCAAAATGAAGAAAAAGGTGAACTCCCCTCCCTTCCCACTATGTTCTCGGGACTCTTGCTGGTGTTATTATGGGGCTCCTAATGTTGTGATGTCCCGAAAGTGTCCTACCAATCAATCCCAATTTCAAATTTGCGACCCTCAACATATGTCAGAGTTATAATGACACAAAGTGGAATATATTAGATCAAACTTTAGGGGAATCAAACATATATATACTGTTTACAAGAAATTGCGTTTAAAGACCTTCATGGATGGAACTACAAATACCTAAAAAACTATGATGTTATTAATAATGTTGACGTGTTTTCTTGTGAGACGAGACGTAAGTGAAACTGACGTTTTCAAATCCTCTGATGGTAGGGCATAGGCTGTAAAGGTAGAGGGGATCACCATTTTCAACTTTTATCTTCACAGTGGGACTAAAAATAATGTCATAACGGAGTGCATATACACTGTTTTCATAATACTAACATGATAATAGTAGGTTATACGAATTCTGTATACGAAAGGGTAGCTACGACGGCAAAACAAAATTATAGTCCAAATTTTAAACGTTTTGTAGAATGTTTAAAATTACGAGAATCATGGAAAAATTTTCATCTTATTATCCCATTATTAACTTACATGAATAACAACTGCCGAAGTAAATTAGACTATGTTTCTATGCTCTATGTATACAACTTTTACACGGAAGCATTATGACAATACAATTGTTTATTGCCAAAACTTGTTGCAAGAATATAAGCATCGGACAATACCCGACCTTGCGTGGTTGCCTAAAATTCGTATAATACAAGGGAAACAACTTATTTTATAAATACAAACTTACGGGTCTAATAAACGAACGTCGATAAAACAATATGGCATTTTTGAATCTGTAAATTTAAAATATATTATTAAAGATAGTAAACGGAGGCTGAAAATTTTTTAATACCTTCCGAGACGAGAATGATGTGTTATACAGCGGGCCAGAGATATACTCGGGGATTCGATCTCAATATATGGTACTTTAAAAACGAGGATAACTGAACACCTAATATCCTTGAGGCTTTCAACCTTGATAATTTAGTCACCACCTGATTACGAAAAAGAGATCTTCAAGCATCCTTTTACCAATAAGGAAGTTTTAGAAGCTCTAAATACTTTAAACTTAGATTCTAGTTGTGACCCGGATGGGTTAGTGGGGAGGTGGATGGTGCAAAATCAGGACTTTATCATCCCAGAATTACTTAAGGTATATTATTCTTTTTGGAAACGTCCCCCGGTGTCCGGTGACTTCTTTACTTCGATAGGAATTCTCTGAAAACAAAGAAAGCAGTATCTCTAGCAAATTGTAGAATGATTCTTCAAAATTTTGACACAATATTGTTTCTGAAATTCCTTGCAAATCATCCGAAAAGGTGATGCCTTATATTCTACATAAGGTGAGCCAAAGCGGTATTCAAAATATGATTGACGCCTATTTACGTACAACGGATGAATATACGTGAAGCTTTCTTATATGCAGACAGGGGCGGGTTTGGTCTCTTTATGCTTCTCAAAACTGATTTTAGAGTTACACACGACTAAGTCTCACATTCCTATTCATTTGCTGTTATGAAACAAATGAACTTCCCTGACAAATTTATATCCTTAGTGAATTGGATTTATGACAATCCTCTCGTGAAGATATAATTTAATGAAATATAGGACCGAAGATAAAATTACAAAAGGGGCCTGAAAGGCTGCGCGTGAGCTTCTTTATTTTTCGCAATTTCAATAGCTCCAATCGCAACAGCGATTTATAACTCCTTAGAGGGTATTAAAATAATTAATTACCATTTCCCTAGTCTAATATATGCAGATGATGTCAATTTTGTGGTCCAAACCGAAGCTGAATTAAAAGTTATATTCCATTTTTGAGGTATTTCACAAGGAGGTGGGAGTATGTATGAATACAGAGAAATCCCAGACACTCAACTTAAAAACCCAATTTAGCCAACCGGCTCTAACAGGTATAAAAATGACAGATCATCTGAAAATTCTAGGCATAATTTGGTACCCCGATTTCAAAAAAGCTATTGAAGGAATTGAAAAAAAAATGGTTCAAACGTTAACAGGGGACTTAAAATAATACAAAAATTGCCTGCCCCCTAGATGGGTGTAGGTCTGAAAATGTTTTCAATTCAAAAGTATTACCAATTCCAGATACTTCCCTATTCGAAGTTTCTTTGGGCTTAAGTCTATAAGTATATAGGATATTTCATATGGCATAACCAGATGTTACGTGTCCCACGAAACGAATTATATAAAAAAAGATATTGGAAAGAGAGAAAACCTAAAAAATGTTCAAATACAGGCAAAGGTTATACTAGTCCATCGTTTCATAAAAGCCCTTTGTGATTATAAAAACATTTCTTATGGTGCACTGATGTTAGTGTTGCAACCGATAGAAGACGTCAACCCGATAGAACTTAAATACATACGTGGTACCATGATTTTATTTGCAAATACAATCATGGAGTTCGTGTATGCTGTAGTGGGAAAACTGCCAGTGGAAGACTTTGCTGTTAAATACTTTTATACCTTGTTATGTGTAATGAGTTAAATAAACTAAGTAAAATGGAAAATAAACTAGGTGAGACTTGGTCTAAGATTTGTAAAAAAATAGCTGTTCTTAAGGAGAACTCTGTTCTTCACTATCAAATGTATATTCTAAATAACCGACTGAACAATTATGCGTTTAACTAAGCTCAAAAAGTTATTAAAGCAAACGAGCTATGTAATTTATGTATAAAAATATACTGCCTATCATCACTTAGTGGAATGCCGTCGAAAGGAGAAATCTGGGTAAAAATTAAAAGCGATTTTTGATAGAACAAATGGATGTTATATACGAGATTTGAACTTTGAGCAGGTTTTTAGATGTCCATACTTTCGTATTTTTCCGCCTCCTCGTCGCAGATTCATAATGTGGTTGATAGCACATACTTTACATACTTTAATTTTTGAATCGGAAATTAACGAAGCAAATTAGCACACAAAGGACTTGTTAAAATATTGAACCATACCTTATAAAATGCGAGCATAGAAATACGCAAATTATTATAAAGCGTTATATTAAATGTTCATGCCCTTTTGTTATAGGACAATAATTATTGTTCAGTTGTTGTGTTTACAATTTTGGTATTGTGCTATTTGTAGATAAATGATAGATTGAATAAAAAAGGACATTGGCTTACAAAATAAAAAAAAAAGGGTTTGAACCTTTTCTTTCAAAGATTTTTATATGTTCATATTTATTATTTATAATTACTGTCCAGACGGTTCTACCAAATAGAGGATACTGAAAGCTAGGATGTATATAAATAAACCAGGGCTGGATGCACATGGGGCACGGTGCGTCCGAAGGGAACTGGACGGCGTGAGCTGCGGGCGGGGCGCATCCCCAGCATAGCGGTGGGACTACGCAAAAGTGCTGTTAACATTATATTCCCTGTAAATTTTGCGCTAACATACTATTCCACCTGATTCTAAGAACCTTGCGCATGCACTGATTCAGGACCTCAGGTGTGCGGTGGCTGTTGTAGAATCTCGTCGAATAGTAGATATGAGGGATCCAGTTCTTATCCCCTCTCACAATTTACACCAAAATGTAGTTCATATATTTTTTTACTAGGGTTGTCAAATGTCGTTGTGATTTAAATGTCACACACAGAATAACAGTTATTTGGGTGATTGACGCACTTCCTTGGCATCTTTCCGCCATCTGCAACACAGTACACTATCACAGAACTGTGAATCACTAGTAACAACCGCACATTGTGACTCTTCGTGCACTAGTGCCGTTTTCAAACCGCCAAGTTGCATTTCTGAGCAGTCTGCTAGGTGGAAACACCTGCCGTCATCACAGTTAAAGTATGAGTGATAGATACATTCCGAATCCGAACACACATTTGCCTTTAGGGTACCAGGTTCTCTTCGACACACATTCCCTCTTCCGTGTGCCAGAAATCATGTTGACCAGTGTATTTAAGCCACGTCCAGACATGGAAACATGTTTCCGGAAACATTGTTTGCAAACTGTTTCCCGACGTGTTTTTTTTTTCTAAATGTGTCCATTGAAATGTTTGCATTGAATTTTTTCCCAAATGTTTGCAAACATTTAAGAAACGTTGGAAAACATTTAGAAAAGAATGTCTTAGGGCCGTCAAAAATATGGATGTACAGAAATCGGTATCGGTATGTTAGAATACCGAAATATCGATCTACCGAAAATACTCAGTAGTAGAGCGTTGGCGTAGGATTCGGGAGTTCGTGGTTTCGATCCCAGCGATAATCCTGACTGAGGTTTTCCCGGGGTTTTTCTTCAGTCACATTAGGCAAATGCCGGGTGGCACCTGCGACATAGGCCCTGACCGACATCTTCCTGAACCTTTCCCCTGATCTATCCCGGCCTGAGCCTTAGATGCCTAAATGTCATAAATAAAATTTCAAAAAGTCAATACTGTCTCTCCTTTCTTTCTTTATTTCTTTCCTTGGCTAAGGCCGGGATGAGGTAGGAAGAGGATGGAGAAGGTACTGTCCAGGGCCATTCATAATTTGCTATCGCGCCATTGCAGGTGCAGATGCATCATAATAACGAAATCCGAATTCTGGGTCTTTGAAAGCGTGACTGAAATCGAACGAAGTCATTGAACCGGATATCCGAAACCCCGAAGATCGGAGCTTTGGATGCATTCTGCATCCTGTTGCTGAAATGCATTTTGCTGCTTGCTTTTATCCCATCGTCAAAACTGCCGCTGCGTGATTGACTTTTTTAATTGACGCGACATGAAATCAGCGAATCTACAGCAACTGTGTTTTCATTATCAGGAAAGGCCCAAACACTACCTAATTAGAGCGGACCGCGGTGGCTCAATGTGCAGAACGCCCATCTCTAGCGCTTGGGTTCGTCGGTTCAAACCCTCCTCATGCCATGTGAGTTTTGTGGGGAACAAACACCGTGTGAGTGGGTTTGGTCGGTGTTCTCCCGTTTCCTACCACTTTCTTCATTCCATCAATATCCATCTGGTCTGAGCTTGAGTTGAATAAAGACCTTCGAAATGAGTCTGTGCGTTAATGTAAATGATATAATGTGTAATTCTGTAACATGAATAATCAACTTTGTCTTTCTCATGTCAATGTTTTTTTCTCAGGTGAGATCGCCAACATTTCATTGCTTATCTCTTGTGTAAATATACACTATATTAATATTACACTCACAAGGTTAAAAGATTGACATTTGCACCCATTTTCTGCCGACCGGGTGGTTGTAATTTTTTTCTGTATTAAGTTCAATGTTTACCTAACAGAAGGTTCTTGTGAAAAAAGGAATTACATATATTATTTCGAACTACACGGTTGCAGAGCAAAGTCCTCAATAACATTCTTAAAATGTATGGGGTGCCCTGACTTCGTAACCAGCTACTGGGGCTGGAAGAGTGTTAAGGTGTGAGGACTAGTACATATACGCAGAGAATTGACATGCTGCGGTGGTATATTGGGTACCATATCCGGCCAGCAACTGGGAGATCTGGGTTCGAGTCCCGGTCGCGGCAGTTATCAATGTTTCTGTATTAATTTCAATGTGTACCTAACACAAGGTTCTTGTGAGAAAAGGAATTACAACTCTAAATATAGAGAAGTACGCCTAAAATTATACTATGTTTTGCATATGAGCCGGAATTTCGGCGGCGGACCAGGCCAATCCCCTAAATACATACGTCCATCAGTAACTCCATATCGCTCATTATCATTATGTGTCGGTATTGTGATATTGTTTGGTATTTCGGGGTATTGATATGGTTTGGTATATCCGTATGTCGGCATTTTCGGTATTATAGTTTTTTTCCGTATTTTCGGTATTTCGATATTATCGGTATATCGATAATTGTCGGTATCCCAAACATACCAAAAGTTGGTATGAAAATATCAATACCGAACACCCCTACACTTTCTGATGTTTCCAGAGAAATAAACAATGTTTCTTGTTTCCCATTTCAAATGTAAAACAGGAAACATTGTTTGCGAGCACTTGGGAAATATTCTGTACCGTACCTCGATTTTGGAGATAAACCGTCTCCAAACTAATGTAGAATCATAATGATGGCCTCAAATAGTAAATAAGAAATTAAATTACAGAAGTTATAAGTTGTGTTAGAATACTCCAGCTAGATGAGGCATGGGATGGGTACAAAGTTGTACCTTTTTGCATGCTCTTGTTCGTGTAAATTGCAGAGTTTATTCGGATCAATGGAGAAACGACACCACATCTCCTTTCCCAATTGATGAACATGCATGATGTGAGTTACCGACGAATAACAAGTAAATTACAGCAGCGTTCCGCAAACGGTGCTGCTTGATGTTTGCCATAGTTGTCTTCTAAGTCCATGTCATAAGTAAACAGATCGTAATGACAAATATCCGTCTTTGTTATGAATCTGCCAACGCTAGGGTGAATATGCGTAGGAGAACCCAGTGACAGTATAGTCTGATGAACTCAAGTAATCGAAATACTGGCCTAGATTAAAATAAGCATTATACCCAGACCGCCACAGGATGGGGGAGATGTTGGAAAGTGATCGGTCAGGTGCTAGTGTTTAGGTATCATTCCGGCATTTGTCTAGTGTGACTGAGGGGAAAACCCTGGAAAAGTCAGAATGGGCAGCCGCTGCGTCGTTCCCAGGACTTCCCGATTGCTTTACTGAGCTACGGTCGCTCGGTAGAACCTACACTACGGTCGTTCGTTAATTATAATGAATAGGTTGCTAATTAAACCAAATACTGTCTTCGTTACTGCACTGAATATAAACGTTTCTCACGAGCATCTGAGGAACCAAAGTCTTAATTTTAAATCCACACTCTCATACAGTGTACGTTTTCTTACTTTGAAAAAATCGTAACCGACCATTTTCTATGAATCTAAGTGTACCTGTAAATTGTACATCTATGGTTAGTCGTCGTATTTTCTTTCCTTACAGGATTCCACCTTCGTTTCTGTGTAAGCTTGACGTGACAAGGTCTCATGTACATCAATATTCGTTTAGTACCTTCGGTGACGATAATTTCTATTACTTTCTTCTGTGATACTAATTTATTTTTTACCTACATATAGCATTAAACTGTAATCATATAAACACAGGTTCTGTTGAAACAGACCTTATTTTAAATGCATTTTTTTTAGAGAAATATTCGAATCCGCTTGTGTTTGTGATTACAATGCAATGCTATGTAGGTGAAAAGTCACAAATTAGTACGAAGCTAATAGAAATAGTAGTCACCGCACGTACTGAACGTATACTGATGTACACGAGACCTTGTCACGTCTATCTTGGACGCTTGAATGGTGGACCGACGAAACAGTGACAATAAAACAGCGAAACAAAACAACGACAGGCAAAAACAGTGACATACAAAAACAACGACACGCAAAAAACCGCGACAGACAAGAGCAACGACATACGGAAACAGCGATAGGCATAAACATAAAATGAATATCAAAAAATCTTACTCTTTGCTGAATTGAAACAATTATATTAGTACTGAAATTCTGGAAATCATATAGAATATATAATTTAAAGATTGAACTTCTTCTATAATATTATATATTTAATAATGTCTATATTGAAAGTTTAAAGGAACTTTTCTATAATTATTTGTAATAAAAATAAAGTAAGGTGCTCTTTAAATACAAATCATGAAATTACATTCGAAACTGCTATACATAATCTACTCAGAAAAAATATATTCATACATACAATTTGAAATAAATTTGTAAACTGTTATACATATTCTATCTAGTGAGAAAATATTGATATTGCAGATATATTGTACTGTGAGGTAAAGTTTTAAGACATAACTATATTTTCATAAATACACTTTTATATTCCTCCATTCTAAAGTTCGCGCGTTCCTACAGGTTTTCTTGATCATTAAAACGAAGTGCTTTTATTTTATATTAGA
>JAGDQP010053662.1:0-13512 GCA_022664845.1 Lepisma saccharinum
TTGGTTTATTCCTTCTTGTACCAATCGTGTAGGTAACTGACTACCCACGAATTGGTTGTTTTTACCACAACCTTTTCAATGGGTTACCATTTACCTACAGAATTAGGTACTTTGATGTCTCGAAAGGGTTGTGGTAAACAACCAGTAGGTTATGGGCAACCCTTTTGGTCATCAACCTAGCAAAATCTTGACTTAGTTAAAACTAATTTCTTTCCGTGAAGGAAACTAAATACAGAAAGAAAAGGATAGAAAAGATGGAGAGACAAGGGGTAAAATAAGGAAGAAAGATCTTCCAAATTTTAACACACAAATGATGCATTTACATAAAATAATATTTCAATAGATGTAACATTAAACGAAGAGTTTGTTTCTTGTCGCGCGAGGGAACAAAATAAGATGTAACATTTTCCTTCATTCGAGAACCCCCTTCGTAGTTTTATATTCGGCTTCTTTTGTTTGACGCTTTTAGCAAAGAAAAAGGAAACAAGGAAACAAAAAGCTAGGAAGCTTGCAATGTCTTTGCATGCAAGATTTATTTCGGAGGAAGTGAGACTGTTAATTCGTCCTTTTCATGAGATCAACACTTTTGCTTCGTTTGCGAAAACAAGGAACGTATAGGAGAGAATAAAAAATGGGCTAACCAAGATTATTTTCACTCGGCGCCTTTCTCTTGACATACAACTAGAAAGAAAAGGTAAGGTTAAAGAATTCTTCATATCTTTCTCTTTATCAGGAACAAATGCGTAATGATTTACTACAAAAATATACTAAGAAAAAGTTCCTCTGGAACTATATAAAGAACTGCAAATTTACAGGGCTATGCGACTTCGGAGAGTATAATGATATTTCCTTGGCAAATGCTAAGACAAAAATACTCCTTACAAAAGTTTTCCCATATACTAAATTTGAGAACTAGGTAATTTAAGGCGAAATCCAACTAGGTTATCCCGCCTTTTTTCGCTTTAGGACAGTTTTTCAAATTGGAATGCAAATAAATATAAATTAACTTTCATAAATTAAAGTTCGTTTTGTACTTCAATAGTAAGCCTGAAATTTTATAGGTCTTCAATCAATGGTTTAGAGAAGCTGGATAAAAACTCTTCCGAAAACCTATACGAACACAGACAAGGAATAATTAAACAGACATGAAATCCCCTATAAACTTGACAGACTGCTAGAAAAAAATCAAGAATATACGGTTACCGAAATGTGAGTCTGTTGTCGCATGTTTGCGTAAAATCACGTAATGCACAGCATCATCGTCTGATGCAAATTTCGACTTACTCGTTTCAGCTTTCTCCTCTGAATAATGTTAACTTTGAGTAATAGAAGCGTAAGAACAACGATGAAACAAGAGCATTAATTTCTAAAGAGAGTATATTAAACAGTGGTGAGGTAAATAAATTGCTGTGTACAGAGATTGCTCAGGGATGCAATCAAAGTATAGAATTTCTGTTCATGACTCAAAAAATAGGTTCTAAGTATACTCTCAGACGAAACTCTGAAATGTATATGTATTTTACAGAACTGGGCCTTTTGTATAATACGGCCGACTCTTACAAATAGACAAGCTTATTTCACAAATTGAGTGACCCAGAATGGTCAACAAGTTCACCAGATTTTAACCCCTTAATACTATATAATAAAAAAAAGGGGGTAGGTGGACAGTGATTGTGATCTAAAGAGCTAGGATAAGGGAAAAGATTAAGAATCCTTCAGAAGAGTGAGTGCAAAATTCAATAACTCCAAAAATCAATTGATAATGAAGCAATTGTGATGTCCCGACTTTAACTACCGAGACTGAATTGTAACTGAGAACAGAGTTTTCAGTTCTTTAGCCGGTTCATGGCAGAAACCTCTGAATTGGACTAATTAACATATTCTCGGGGCTCATAGATGGCTATACTAACACATTTTTCAAAACATTTAAATGAATATTACAATACGTTTTATAGCTTTTGGATAAAGCAACAACTTCAAGTAAGTACAATTTTATTTCATTTATCAAGTAATTCCTACTGTCAACACGAGCATACAGTCAATATCCTTTCATTCATTAGAACTTCTTAATGATATAATATCAGTCTCATTTCTCATAAAAAGTTACAAAGATAATGCCTGTTCTGATTACAGCTTACCTGCACATTACGTATTGGTTAGAGTATGTAAAGTTTTACATGCTGTTATGCCTTGTTGTTATGGAAATAGAGTGAATTAAATTCAAGTATATTTATGGTCCCTAGGCGTCTTTACCTCAAAAGCATGTGGTCTTTAGGTAGAAGAGACGGAAGTCGTCCAAAGCCTAGCTTAAAGGTATCATTCCAGAATTAGGCTGGCATAACTCAGGATAAACCCCAATGAGGATATCCGACCACTAGATTCAAACCAAGGGGCTTTTAAATATAAAAGTTGCTCGGTAAGTGTAATCAGAGTCAATTTGTTAATGTGCGTTGTGTAGTAGGACGAGATGTGATAGATCTAAGAATTGAATGCACAACTAATTTAATCGAAATCAGATTATAAATTTAATGTATATAAAAGAAGGTAGTTCTTATGATCACCCCCAAAACAAAAAACAAAAAAAAACAACCGAATAATCAGCAGTTTTCAAGCGTGATAAACACATTTTCAATCTAACAACGATTTTCAAACTATGGTACGCGGGAAGGTGGTACGACTAAAAGTTTAAACTTAATAATTATTCATTTTCTATGAGAGTATTGTCTGTGGTAACTACATCATATTAGTTTTCATTGAGAGCAGAACTTAGCTATTTGACCGAAATAAAGTTACTTTTCCTCTTCTTTTTTTTTAGCTCTTACTTTCTCTTATTTCTCTTTCATTGTATCATTTAAGGTACCATCGTAGCATTTGCTTGGCGTGACTGTGGGAAATCAGAAGAAATCTCGTTTAGAATGGTCGTCACCCATGATCTATCCTGGGAGCTGCTGATTACAAGGCAAGCACGTTACTAACTATTTTGCTTCACTGTTATAATCATTACTGACAATGTAATCCTGTAGTTTTAAATATTAGCATTGAAAAGTCCATAATATTGTTTGGTGGTACGACGAAAGTATGAAATTGTGTTTAGTGGTATGCCAGTCTAAACGTTTGAAAGCTCTGATCTAATGCTTTTATTACTTTAAAACTAGAAAAGAATTACAAGACTTCATTTTAATGGTTTTCAGAGGGTATCCAAAGTTGTTTCTTGAATAATTTACACTGACTATGGTGTGTTCTTTCCATATGTATTGCAAGTCAATTATGAGAAAGAAAGTACATCCCCTCAGGAGAATGGTCCGTATTGCCCAGATCAAATCAGAGAATAATCAAAACCAAAGGTTTATGGAATGTTCCAATATTTCTTGATACTGATTTTCAAAAGGAAATTTTCAGATTTCACGAAAAAAAAAATTGAAAGTTCCGAATCTTCCTTACATAATTTCCATCATTTAAAAGATATATTCAGTGGTTTAGAAGTACCATTGAAAATGGACGTGAGAGTTCACTTGCAATTAAATCAAGAGAAACTCCAAAAAAGATTATCATTCGTAGAAACTAAGTTTTAGCTTGTAGTGAGAAAGTTCTCAAGATGTTGAAAGCTTTTTTTTAAACACTTGTTAAAGCCCTAATGAATAATCATCACCCTCTCCTACTAGAACCGTACGAAAATTTGGTTTAAGCATCTTTTCTTATTAAAGGAAAGAAGTCTTTTAGTTCATGGGTCATTGTAATGGAAGTATCCTGTCTCTTCTTACATTTCTAGACATGTTTCCAATATTAAAGACAATTTAAGAAACGTTTCAGTCTGCGTTGGCATAAAAAAAAAATGCATTCGATTTTTTATATCAGTTTTCTCTATCAACATAACAGTAAAAAAAGCATAGAATCGATTCAGCGGACCTCACATGATGCATAAAATTTGTGTTAAGTAATTAAGTGTCATTACCAAGGTAACTGTAATTAATTTATCATCTGTTGTTCTAGAAGTCTTGATTGTAGAATCTGAAGCTAATTGGATAGATACACCATCGTACATGATGCAGGAAGAACTATTTTTTTTTTTTTTACAAATGTACCTCATTACTTTGGAACCTTAAATTAGTTCAATATTCTAATATGTTTAAAATCTTAAGATCACTTCCCTGTATCATTCTGCTAAGTTACGATTAATATTGTTTAACAGTTTGCACATGATTTCGTGTGGAGCACCGATCAGAAGTTCTGTCCTGTTGGTAAAAGTTTCTTCTGCAAATAATTTCAGAATGGATAGACTAATTTCAATACAGCTTTTGAAACTTACAGAAAATCACAGTCTATTTACGTTGCAAGAAACTGTACTCAAATCGGTTTACTCATTCCAAAGTTATTCGAAAAAGAAATTTTACCAACAGAACTTCTGTTTATTTCAATATCATGGAAGTGGTAAATAACATTATTTTAGTTAAACATATAAAATGTACTATCGGCACCAAAAGTAAGTATCCACCTACATTTCATGCTCAAACGTATGCATCCCAA
The DNA here is from genome assembly GCA_022664845.1 of Lepisma saccharinum. NCBI lineage: Eukaryota > Metazoa > Arthropoda > Insecta > Zygentoma > Lepismatidae > Lepisma > Lepisma saccharinum. The sequence goes on from JAGDQP010053662.1 coordinate 4,525, forward strand.
TTTCAATCAAAGTTTAATGAATTGCATAAGCATAGGAGAACGTGAAAGTTGGCATTTGTATGTGTTTAATGAGATATTAAGCGAGAGAGAAACGGAGAAAGGGGAGGGAAACAGTACTGTCTTAACGCTTCATACGTTTAAGCATGAAATCTAGGTGAATACTTACTTTTGGATCCGATAGTACATAATATTCCGTGCATCATTATGTTAAATTTGGTTGGAATTGGGTAAATTGTTGCTCCTTTATACACGGATGTGCTTAATTATTAAGTCTTATAACCAAGGAAAAGGTAAACAACTTAAAATTCTGGTTTCCATGGAAACAGTAATACAATGTAATTTCTGGTATGGTTAAAATATGAAGACGGATGTCAAGAGTATCATAATTGAGTTTATGATTTTCTTATGCTAAACCATTGTGGTGACAAACCATTTTTTTATATTTCAGATTTTTCATGTTTATCGCTTATTTGTGCCATTTTGTCCGGTGACTAGCACGAGCAGTCGGGAGTTGCTGTATGCCATTTATTCATGAACACCTGTCTAGTAGACCTGTTGATATTAATACTGTTATGCAAATATAAGTTGAGATATGGAATGCTGAAAAAGAGAGAGAAAAAGAGGCAGGGGGAAATAAAATGTTGTTTTGAAGGAACCAGTTCAAATACTCTTTAAATTTAAGGGTATATATTTACTATGTACAGAGCTTATGAATACAAATACGGCAGACAATCTATACTCATATTTACAATTGTTTGAATCAGAAACTAGGCAACCATAACTGCCTGAGAAATTCCAGTAACTTGGCTAATAAGAACTAGCCATCACTAACCAGCCAGCAACAGTGTTGCTATTTGGCAGAGGGAAATTCTACCAATGGAATCTGACTGGTAGAACTATCACTGTACGTATAAAAACTTTGAAATCTAACCTGCTTCAAGAAATCCACCTTCACTCGCTGACGCTTACTCGACATCAATATGTATCTTCGACACCATTTTTCACGCTAAAAATTAATCCATTATAATGCAAGAAAAAAGCTTCAAGAGTTGAAAACACTTCAAGCACAAAACAATATGGCGGCGAATATTGCACACCCTTACAAAGTTACATATTATTTTTGTGAAATTAGAAAAATAGAGGTAGTTACAAAGCCCATAATTTAAACAAGGAACTTAGATAATGTAGAACTGATTTCACAGAAAGGACCTCTTTAAAAGTGTAAACATTGTAAGGAAACCAATATCGAAAAGTTGCTTTGTACCCCACTAGGACATAACCAACAGAACATTACTGTGAATATTTCAATAATAAAAACAGTAAAACCGCTATAACAACAAACAGTTGTTCTGTAAAAATAAAACTTTAGGTAAAAAAATAATAATAATAGGAACTGCCTCAGCAACGCTACAGTTCTGTGGTCTTTTCTTTGTAACGATGATACAAATTATTTAATTTCACATCAGACCAACACAAGCTAAAAACCGTAAAATTGATATTGCTTTCTGTTTGTCCATTATTTTCAAAAACAAAAACATAGATGACGCAAGCAGCGCTAGTCCGTCTTTCTTTAATAAATTGCAGTTAATGACATAAAATGAAGTAAACGACGAAAAGACTTCTTGTAGAAAAGATTTCCCTCACTCAACCTTAAAACTTTGTTAACTGTGCTTCGTTTCTTCTTCGTCTGACACAAAACAAAGAAGCAACAAGACAGATTTCAGGAAAGAAAGTTAAAAAAAAGGACGAGAAAGAAGAGAGCTTTCCACCAATCAGAAATATTAAGAGATTGAGGAGAAGGAAAGTAGCTTTTGTAGTGTGGAAGAAGAAGAAGAGACGTCTCAAGGGGGCTTCAACTACGCAGCGAAAGTAAAGTGAAAACATTTCACTGCCTTTAAACAATCTTTAAAAAACGAACAATACAAAAAAGGGTCACCAGTCTCGAGAATTCTTTTCAATTTCCGTTATCCGTTCTTACCGTTACTTAATGCTGAAAGACTACATTTCAGGTCACGTAGAAAGAATAAATAGCCTAAAGGAAGCGAATATCTCTACCAATTCGGAATATTTGAAATAATGGATTCATTTTCAGTCACAGAAAAAAATGTAAGTAGTACATCAACTACGCAGGACCTTTTGCTAAAATCACCATCAGCTTAAATTTTAATATTAGAAACTACCTACAGTTTATTAATGTTTTTAATACATTAGATAAACTGGCGATATTGCAAACACCTGAAGACAATATCGCCACTTACAAAATTTCACTGCTAAAAATAGAAAAAAAAAATATGTTTGAACGATAAGTTTCCAAGTTAAAATTAGTAGAAAAATCACGAGAAGCATAACAAAGAAGTAGCAAATAACAAACCTGGATTCAGAAGCCAACACCGTCAAACATTTCCCTGAGCTACAGTTCTCAAGGAACCACATCTTGCATTATGTACAATGAATCCAGTTTTTTGTCTTTTGTTGCCAATAAAACTCTACAATCAGCACAAAATTCTTTCTGATGGCACTACTTTTTCGTATTCTCTTGATTTATACTTTCTTTAAGATGACAATCATCTGTCTCAAGTTATCTGGATGATCAAGCACTTACGTTATAGGTATTGAATCTTCCTTTTTCCTTTGAAGTTCAGTTTTCTCCTCAGAAGATTCTTCAAATTCTACCAGCATTTCCCGTATCACAATTACTGCTTTACTGCTAAACATTTTCGTACAGATATCTGGTCGTTGAACTTTTGTCGCCCACAAAATCTCAGTCATATTCTTTGAGGATAAGTTACTTTTGGGAGTTTGTAATTATTTCTCACGTTCCTCATGATGCGTAGCAATCTAGGCTATCTGTCTTTATGTTTATAGTTCTCTGAAGTGGGAACTGTAAGTTCACCATCTATAAGTATCTGGACAGATTGCCGTCTCCAGCAGAATCATATTACATTATGCTCTCTATCTTTTAATTATCATAAATGGAGTTGGCAGTATTTATTTGCAAATTTATTTATTTGTTGATAATGCTAAATTATGAAGTACTTTCTAAGTTCTTTAATTCATCGTTAGTACATAAAATGAACATAAATATATAATATATGCCCACTGTATAAGCATTTAACTAATTTCTGTGAACTAACTGTGGCCCATTCTGTTCAAATGTATTCAGAAATGTACAATTCTGAGAGCAAATTCTGAATGTAACTTGCAAATATATCAATATGTCAATAAGGCGATATTGCTAACAAGCATGAGTGGCGGTATTGCCAGCATTTCACTATTTTTGTTAATCATTCCTGTACTCCATACCTTTAAAAGGAAACATTTTCCTTATCACTTGCAATAAGTTAAGGTCTTATGTAACAACAACAACATATATTGGACTTTCATGTGTAAGAAGCAAAGAGAACGGGGGAGTAATTATCAAGAAGGTTCTGCGAATGCTTTTGACGTTTCCTTAGCTTCAAGTACTCAGCGTATCTTCTTCCAACAAGGCATAAGTCGAGGTAGTGGAAAGAGCAGTTCCCGAAAACGCGTCCACGTACTGACAGATAACCAATTAGAAAACCCACAAAGAAACAGCTCATGTATTCTATTAGTCAATTCTCTAACTAAAATGATGCGTTCAACACTTGATAGAACAAAGTTTAAGAAGAAATCCTTGGATTTTGCAGCAAATTTTAAATCCGAAACTGTACCTTAGAAGAACTGTTATTACAATGTGCAAAACAAACGGTATCAACATGTTTTAAATAATCGCTTTTGTTTTGAACATCTTGTTCTCAAAATATTTCAAACGTTTCTTTTATAGTCTGTTTTTGAGTCGTGTTTAAAACATCTATTCAAAATTAATTTAATGAAAAATACCGTAGATCAGTGAGTAGAACGTTGGCTTTGCATTTGAACTGTATTGCATTTGGCTTTACATTCCGACTCTGGATTCTCCAGGGTTTTTCTTCAGTCACACCAGGCTAATGTCAAATAGTGCCTTCAAATTAGACCCTGGCCGACTTCTTTCCCACATCTTCCTTGTGCCAATCTCAGTCAAAGATGCGTAAGTCATAAGTGCAATTTAATAAAAGAAACCATCGCCATTACACTAAGGAAGATCGATAGCGAGTACCTTTTTCTAGAAAGTTTGTTTCATACCGAGATATGAACAATTGTGTTTCATAGATATTGGCGAGGGCCGTTAACTAAGTAGAGAGACAAAAATATCTAGTTCTATGAATACCAACATGTAAGAACATTTATTATTTAGGAACCGTATGCTAACCTCCATCAACGATTGAACGATGGGACATCCGCTGGAAATCTGCTCTTTGGAAGAACAGCGTTTGCTGATTAGATTTTTAGAGCCTGAAGAGAGAAAAATATTTTAAATTCACGCCTAAATGCTCAAACAAATCGGTTGATCAGTTCAAAAGTGGCCGAACAAACGTTTTCAATTTAAAGCATGTGGGACGATCAAATCAGGTTTTGTCAGCAAAGATTTGCTAAACGAACTTTGGGAATTTCAAATTGCGATTTCTTTTTTTTTGAAGAACTAGTTCTTTAACACTACAGTGAAGTTTTTAAACTAAAATTACGCATGCGATCCTAAAAAAATATACTGCTCAATTAACAGTTGAAACTATTAACGAATAGGATTGGTTCTATCTGGTACGTTCTGTCGCATCCTTCAGATCTCTCTTCCTTATATTCCCCTTTATTTGGACCCCTTAAGACGTCATTACGTGACTCCAAGTTTCACGATAACGAGTGCACAACTGGCTACAGCATTAGGACAAAAACATCTCTAGTGTAGGCATACAACACTACTGTAGTAGCTGGGAGTTATGATGAAAAATACGTATGTGGTATGATAAGCCATTTTGATGCTACAGACTCCTTACTTATTGAATGACCATCGGAAAAGTAGGACTAGCGGAACAATTTAACAATGTTACAACAAGTAAAGAACTTTATTAGAAATATATACGCGGCCCTACCCATTATTTCGGATAGTAAGTATAATAGTAATTAATTCAGAATGTGTTTATCTTCATCGGAATAGATACGAGATAGGTATTAATAATAGACATTAAATGAGGAACTACTTCGGGTGCATGCTGCAAAGAGCATTTTGTGTCATTTTCAATGGGATTTTACAAACTTTATGAGTCGTGTGGTGACTGAGGATGAAACCTGGGTCCACCAGGTCCGGATGAAACCTTGATCCGGAAGCAAAGAAAGCAGTCTATGAATTGGAGCCACCAGGGTTCACTCAGACACGAAAAGTTCTGGGAACGAAATCCACTACGAAAGTTATGGCGACGTTTTTTTTTAAAATTCCGACGGCACACTCTTCATTGATTATCTTGAGCAAGGGTCCACAATGAACACCGAATAGTACTGAAGTCTCATAGATAAAGTTCATACAGCCATCAGGGTGAGGAGCTGTGGGAAAATGGGAAAGAGAATCATGTTCCTCCATGATAACGCTCCTGTCACAGAGCTCATAGAACAACGCAGAAATTTACGCAGAGCAGTTAGACTACGAAGTGCTTGGTAATCCACCCTATTCTCCCGATATGTCCACTAATTACTATTATCCGTTCTCGAAATTGAAATTGGACTCGAAGGGGAGGCAGTTTTAGGATAGTGATGAAGTGGATATTTTGACAAAAAAAACATGATTATTTCAACCCTGGCTAAGATAAACAAAGATTTTCAACAAGAAAGATTACTTATTTGAGGAAAAAGTAATTATACATTTCTATTTCATGACAACTAGAAAAAGACTAATATGTAAGAATAACGAGTATTTGGAGAGGTTATATCAAGCATATGTTTGATTAAGATTGCTTAATATTTTTAACGAGGTATTTATTAGTCTTGAAAAGCTTCACCTAAATACCAATCTACTAGCAGCCTTCGGTTTATTGCTCACAGATACTAAATGGTAAGATATATTAATCTAGAAGTTAGAAGAAGAGTAACATATTAGGATTGGTTCGAAATATATATTTTAGTGATGGATGCAACATGAAATTGAAGGTTTGATAAGTCATTGTACTTTTGACGACTACATCGAAATGGCTTTTGGTTACGATGTTGTAATGAAGCTTCAACTTCTACAAGATAAGGTTTGCAAATATTACGATGCAGTCAAAGAGACAAAGGTAATATAGTGATAGTCACACGTTGAATGGATTATACTGTATATGAGCCTGCACAACGTTTGTTAATTAACTATTGTTTAACAGTCCAATCATTAAATGTGTAGATGATTCTCCTTTCCCCTTCTACATCTTAACGATACACCTATAATCCAAGCCAACCTCGTAGCCGTGTGGGCTAGTGCGCTAGGTAAGCGACTCGGAGGTCCGGGTTCGAATCCCGACTGGAGCATGGATGTTTGTGATTGTGGATAATAACTAGAGCGTGACGGATAATCGTGACGGGCCGAGGTCAAAAGGTTACTATAATGGTCCATACAAAAATAAAAATAAAGTTTACCAAAGTTTTACCTATGATCCAACTAGATAGCTTTGTACAGTTTCTATTATACATTGAGTAATATATGCTTGAAGTACGTAGTGGTGTTCTCAAAACAGCTATTCGTAACCATATGCAATATTCTCATAGACAATATGTCTTATTAATCTGGAAGTGTTGCTAACCCAATGAATATTCGGCTAATTGTTGGAAATTTTAATGTAGTCATTGCAAGTGAATTCAAGCATAACTTATCAAATTATATTTTTTTAAAAGAACTTCTGTAGTTGTGTGTGTGAAGGTACAGATGCTTTAGGGTAGCCGCACAACAGAAAAGCAAGTTCGAGCAGAACAGAGCGGAGCAGAGCAAACCACTGCCGTACTGAACCCATATATTCATAGATGCTTCACTCTGCTCAGTGGTTGAGTACATGCATTGAAATATATGGATTAGAACGGCTATTAAACAAAAATATCTGCTCTACTTCAGTGAGCTTTCTCGGTGTGTGCTACCCTAAGGAATGAATTTTTAGATTAATACTTATTTTCTTCCTTGCTTTGTATTGTAGAAAACAATCTTCATGGATCACATTACCAGCGTTATATTCCAGTTTTATGTTTCAAATTTTAATATATATTTACACTCTATAACCATTTTTGTGAAAATGTTACTAAAATTGAAATATTAAAGGTCAGTTCTACAATCGACCGCTAAACTTCTAGTCACCGCTAAGTTGAGGCCAAGTTTGATTTTGACCAATGCTAGAGTACCCACAATGAGAGTTGGCCTCAAGTTAGCGCTTACTAGAAGTTTAGCGGTCGATTGTAGAATTGCCCCTTAATGTGGATATGAAATATTGAAAATAGCCTCTACGCTTGCAGTTAAATTTGTTGATTACAAATTCTACAAGACAATATTAGCTATTGAAAAAACAATTCCCATAGAACTACTACCGAAGAGTTCTCCTGACCTTTTTGAAAGCAAAATTTCTAACTTCAGAGTCAATGTCCAACAGCAGTGAGACCAGGCTGACTCCACACACGAGATTTTAAGGGATAACTAAAATATGTTTTGAAAAGTTACCGGAAGAATAACCCATGATCAGAAAGTTTCTTGTGCTGCTATGGAGGACCATCTCTCTCGCCATCACCCTTGAACTGAACGAGTTAGATTGTTTGAACTGGTTCACGAACGAATCACAATTAAAACTAACTAAACTGCCAATCTTGACTAACAGCCCACGAGCAGAAGCAGCAGCTTACCAACGCTAACCGACCTGCCTCAGGAACACAACAAGACATATTAAAGCACCCTGATAGCTACACTTTATACCCATGAACTTTAAGAATATCCAGACTAATATTTCTCAAGAGAGAAAAAAAAATTGGTGGTTCAACTTAAAACTTTTTCAAAAAGTACCAATATTTTTGGTATTATCGGTGTTTTAGGTACCGTTTCAACGGACTCCAAGGCCATGTTGACAGTTCCTTTCCCGTCAGGCTAAAGCGTTGCCTGGTCACAATCTTATTTAAAAGTATCCAAAATATTCCAACTTTTTGTTAGTTACAAGTTGGACTTTGCATATAACGCCCTCCTACTCAACTCAACACATTTGAATTTTCCTTATATTTAATTTCTGGTTACGTAAAACGAATTTTTCATCTAAAAGGAGAAACTACAAACCTATCAATATATTACTTCACATATTGTTATTATTACGACGTCACTACAAACTTGAAATTCTTATGTCTTGTTCTGATTTTGCATTATGTTTATATAGAACAAGGCATTTAACTCAGTCCACGTTGTCTACACTGTTTACCACAAGGAAGGCAGCACATGTTAAAACTCAGCTCATGCGTAGGTTTCCCAGATCCTTCTCTCAGTTAGCTGGTACATAAAATAGAAGTTCTGGCCGCTTTCTGACCCTTTCTTCGAAAGCTATGTTCGCAGAGGAACGAGAATCTGTTAAAGCTGGAACGGATATCGAGGGGAAAAGAAGGAAGTCGGCCAGAGACTAATTTGGAGGTGCCACCTCGGCACTAGTCTCGTGTGAGGAAAACCCCAGTGAGGTTGGAGGGCTTCTATGTTAAAACTCATGATCTTCCTGAGGAGAGTCTGACGCCTAACAAACTGAGCTACGGCCGCTCCGTGCTTAGACTAATCAAGACAATGTAAATTACATTGCTGTTTAAGTAAAGGCAAACAATTCTGACTTAAATTGATAGAATGACGTTTCAAAGTGATCTTGTTTACGCTACATTCTTACGAAAGTCTTTTTCTAAACAAGTAATTTAGCTCCTTAACATAGGGACAAAGCTACAAGTGAGGACCCGAACATCTTCTGGAGGACATAAGAAAGTAATCTTACTTCAAAGATAGCAGCAGGTGTTCTAAGACACCACAATTACATTTTATAGAACCTTGCACTGTTGTAAAGTACTTGTTGTTTCTTTCCCCGTTCGCCCATCGACCGAGTTGGCAGAATTGACGATGCAGACACATGCTTCCAC
>JAGDQP010053663.1:0-13512 GCA_022664845.1 Lepisma saccharinum
ACGTCTCCAAGAGGGCGCTATATCGCTGAGGCACCTCGGCTGTAGTTATTTTTTCATCAAAATATACTGAAATGCTCTTCTAGAGCTGGATTTTTGGAGCGTTTTTTGATTGAGATGACATAAGAAAAGGACTATATTAATTTTAGGGGGTCTTTAGGCAGCCTTGGCTCAAGCTAAATGCATAATGATAGAATGAAAAAGAAAGCAGAAGGAAACGAGCAAAATCCATGCACATGGTATTTGTTTAACAGAAAATGAACATAGCACGAGCCAGGATTGAACTAAGGACTGCACGTACCAGACAAGGTCGCTCTATCTTTGAGCCACCCTAGTTTTTATTTAAGCAACTATATTTCAATGTGTTTACAGATTTAGGTTTTTGCATATGTATTCATTGAAAACAGATAATATCTTCATTTAATTGTACTATTAGGCATCTCAGGCTCAGGCTTACGATTTACATTGCTACAGGAATCCTGCCCTCCCCCTCGTGAATAAAATTCGATCTTGCGATTTTGTCTTCAATAGCATGTAAGACTCACTTACGCTCTTGATTACATTAGAATCTAACTTTAACTATTACGAACTGAACTTGTGAAGTATTTAAACGATTAAAATTAATTATATATTGATGAATTCCGAACGCAGAACAAAAAAATAACAAATTACTGTTTTGATTATCTGAATATTAGGTTTTCACATAGTTAACCTCTTTTCCCATTCCTATAGACTTTAATTCTTTTTTTATTTGACTATCAAAATCAATGAAGTATTCATATTGTGATGTTTGTACAATCAGTCAACAGTTGCTTGGGAATTTGATGTTTAAGCCTGGAAACGATAGGTCACAACACGTGACTATTTTGAGGTGTTTAAGAGATTGATATATTTAATTGTAATATACATTACATATACGTAAAATATTTTAACGATTTTATCACGTGTCATAGTTGTACTAATTATAATACTTTTGCAGTTTCTGGAGTACAAGTATATTATTAGTCAACTACAAAACATGTGTTCCTAGTCATTTGGTAACTGAAATTATTGAAATTTATTTATTTATTCGAATCTTTTGCTGAGAAGATACCTTTGAGAGATGGAATGTAGTACTATAATGATATGCTTGTAGTGACAAATACACGCAAGTGCGTATGCAGATTTGACTCAACCATATTTATATTTCAATATTCAAACGGAAAGATTTTTTAACTATTTTATTAATTTTGCACTACTCATAATTAGAAAATTTCAGGAGAAACACTGACAGATCCATTTTTAAAATTATTATTTGAGACACAGATTCTTTTCCAAAACGAATGTCCTAACTAGTTGCTTTTTATTGTTTAGTTTCATACATATTTTCTCATAAGGAATATTAGAACTAATTTGTAGGGAGAAGGATTTACTTTTATAATACTGCTTATGTCTACCATGCATAATTTAATATCTTACGTAATGTATATTTCGTTTTTCTTTGCCCGTCATATTGAAAGATCAAACTTAAAATTGCAAATAAGACAGTCATTATAAGAACCTCAGGGTTTGATTCCGCCATCAACTTTGATAATTTTGATCAGGAACACTTGATAATCCACCCGCTCCTGAAGTATTTACCAGATTTCAACCAAAAACTATCAGCGATCCAGGAGAGATATTTTAAGAAAGTAGAAATAAAACCAAGAAGATGGGTAATATGTGTATATTATATGTATTAATGTAATACTCTGTCCGACCTGGTGCATGCTATGTAACTTGGCATTACGGAAAAATACACCGCATAACTTAAGCTGCCTTGAGGGAGTCATCCTGATGCGCGATATAAATAAATGATAGCGTTTTTGTAAAGAGAATATATCTCCGACCTCCCTTTGAGTCTTAATTGAAATGATTTAAATAAAATGATTAATTAAATACAGGCCATTTGCCCTCCTCTGCTACCTCGTAATTATGCTTCTTATGATTTAGAAAACTTCAGGGTCAGAATGTTTATATATCGCTCTTGAGAAAAGACAGACATTCCTATAGCGATAGAAGTAGTCCACACTATTGTTATTGTGCTTTGACGAAACATGACTAGTTTTAAAGAACCACTTCAATAGCAACTGAGAAAGGTTGAAATAAAGGTCTGCTTACCATTGTTAGATTAAGAGAAGATTGTGATGCTAGTTGCAAGATGCTAGAAAGCATTTTATGTATGTGACACAATAGACTTATAATATGAACGGCCGACCGGATGGGCGAGCGGTCTGCGGCGGTAAGCCTTCGGTTCGAAGGTCCCAGGTTCGAGCCCCGGTAGGTACATGAGTGTAGATTTTTACAGCTAAAGGTGAATCGTGACGGGCTGAAGTCGAAAGTTACTGGACTGGGACCATATTAAAATACTTTACCAAAGTTTATAATTTGAACGGAAATTTTAATTTCTAATTTCATCTGATCTCTGCTTCATAGAGACCAAAGCCTGCTTCTGGGAAAATGCTTTTGTCACTGGACAGCGCATATATAATATTTACGTTTCTCATTTAGTATTTCACTAAAGATCATTATAAGTATAGTATAATGCATGGAAGAATAATAAAAACACATTTGTCAAAGAGAATTGTAAGATTTTTTCTCAGCGTAAGTGGTTATAATGCAAATTTGTTATTCTTGAAGAAAGATTTGATTAGAATACAGTTGTTCAAAAAACGAAAGATAGTTCGACCTTATGATGAGGGAGACTAACAAATTAAAATTTTATATTTACATACATCCTTCAGCGCTATTGACACATTATTTTTTAGATTGAAGTACAGCGGGGGCTATGTGTAAAGGAATCAGTCAAGACACGAATGTGATTGGTTCAGAAATTTAGCGAAGACTCAAATGTGATTGGTTCAGAAATTTAGCGAAGACTCAAATGTGATTGGTTCTAGGATTACATAAAACACGAACAGGTTTAGAATATGATTATATTTTGTCTTCAGAACTCAAGTTTGAAGCAATGACTATGTGTGACTGTAGGAACAAACAAGTTGGTGTTGAGTGTGTTTTACATAGCATTCAGCAGTGGCAATCGCAAGAGCCATTGTTATGTGCTCATTGTTTCTTTAAGATACCTTTAGATCCTGAACATGTGTGTATCCGACTCGACCAGGAAACATTGTAACAAGCGGCAGTAGAGGTGTTATTAGATCTACGGGTGTGTAACGAAATACCTGGTATATGAAAAGTTTACCTATACTCATCCAGACTGCAAACGTACTTTGTTGAAGTTTCTTAGAACATATATAAGTATTTTAAAGAATGTAGAATATCGATCGAAATTGTTCAACATAATTTGGACGAAGGATTGGTTGTTATAATTTTAAGAAAGTGTTCTAGAGCAATTCAAAATCCATCAACGACAAATTAAGGATCAATAAAAAGTTGTGAACATGGACGCATGTGCTTCAACCTGAAATTATATGCTTAAGTGAAACAACGGCAATACAGCAAAACAAGAATTATTATGAAACATCAGAATAGCAAAAGTCAACCTTGTTATACGAACTCCTCTTTTTTCACTATACGATTGATCTTTGGAAGTCAAAAAGAAAGGAACCATTAACTCAACGCTGATTTAAATTATTCGACTTCCAGTAAATGTAGCTGATTGACTGAAGAAGTGATATACCTGAATTCCACAAAGCTGATGCATACCACACCATAAACATCTTCGTAGAGATTGAAGAAATTGAAGGAATTACCATAGCATAGTAAGAAGAACCAGCCATTCTTGATCTCTTACCAATGGACATGCTCGACGCTAAGAAGGAGTCTCCATGCAGCCGTACATTGAATGGAATTGATGAAAATTGTGTGTAGAGATTTCTTGATTGTTGTGAAATTAACATACCCCTTTTATGTGTAGACTGCTTTTTTAATTGGAATGAATCGCAGTGCCATGCATGTGAATGCCTTTACATGGACTTTGGAATATTACAAGCAAGCACACCTCATCAGTGTCACTGTGCAAAGATACTTGAAATCTAGACTTCAGAGTTTCATGAAAACAAAACTACAGAAGACTGTGATCATACTAATTAATAAAGATAAGTGAATAACGAAGAGGCACCTATCATATAACTTCAAGCCATGGCATTACCGTGGAGGATCGTATTGGACTACTGGAAACGTAACACGAGTTAAATATTATTATTATTATTTCTATTTTGACATTGAATATGAAAAACAGTGAGCATGTGCCGATAGTTAACATACAGATAAAGATAAAGTGTTGGTAGTTACCTAACTTGAAAGGAATTTTACATTCACTATTATAATAATAATAATAACCACTGGTATTACAGACCAAAAGGTCCTGAGCCTGCTCCAACGCCATGTGTCCGCTATTTGGGGTAACTGCCTCCTCCTGAGTGATGGCCGTGTGGTCAGCACTGCGAGCCACCTGGCAATAAACATGCGTATTAGGTGCTTCCTAGACTGAGTGGCCGTCACGTCTTTATTTACGTGACTCCCGAGTTTGCCTCACGGTGCGTGATAGACGCTGAAATGTAGGACTCCAGCCGGGAATTGAATCCGGGACCACGTGGACATGAGTTCATCGCTCTAACCACTAAACTGTGAAGCCCTCCCATTCACTAATATACTGAATATAAAACTTTTGTACCATCATTTCTGAACTTGGAATACTGTATACTTCCTATTTCATTAATTAATGTTACCAAGATAAGTACCGCAAGACAATGTACAAAGTGTCTGTCTCACACGAAGTGAAAAATATATGAAGACTATATGAAAGTGTGTTGAATCTTATTATTATTATGTTTTATTTACTTATAATAAACATTGAGTACATATATTTACTATCTTTTATTCATCCCTGGCTATAGAAGTGAGTGACTTTCAGTAACGTAGAACATTTTAGAGCCTATACTTATGTCACCGGTGTATAGTGATTATATTAATCAGATTATTAAATTCATCAACTTAATTTTATCGGTGTATGAAATCATTTAACTTTTAAATAACGATATTTCACGTTGCAGCGAACTTACATTTGTGTAAGCGTAACACATGAATTAGAAATTACAAGATGCAAGCTTTTCTTGATTTTTCTTTATTGTGGGAATTCTACATATATTACACAATTTCACATTATATCATAATTATTTGGAATATGTGATCAGATTATGGAATAAATTTTAAGCTGGTCATACTGAAGGACTCCTGAAAATTTTATCTCAGCCGCAAAATAAAACACTAATTGAAATAAAATATGCGTTTCATTAACTGTAGAAAATCTCTCAAACCTTTTACTTGTAAAGCTGCTGATATCTTTTCTTTCATTGTTTTTTTACATGAAAGCATATCGGAAAGTCGGAAGTATATTTATCGCCACGCAACATGGTATAGACCGAGGAGCAGCAAACTACGGCCCACGTAGCGATTTTGACTGGACCCTGAAACAAATCCAGAATTACAGTTACTGTGTTCTACATTGGTTCTAAGCGAATGTAATTAAAAGTACAAGAAGTAATCGGATCCTTGAATATTATACAGGCATATACCTACTATTTTGTATCAACTTTTCTTTTTAATAAAACAACTTGCAAATTTGTTACCTGTACTATATGAATATTACTATTATTATTTTGAGCTGATACTTTATAATGCAGCCCTATCTCTCTTTCTGCTTAAGTAATTTTACCCGGTGATAAAAAAAAAAGGTTTGAGATCACTGGTATATAAAGTACATTTATAGATTATAAGTATTTTAAACTACAATACATCTGCACTCATCTGTTTCTGTTAAGGGGAGGACAGATCTTGACAGCTAGAAGAAATACTAAAAAGTTTGAGGCAAATATGTTTTGTAATCCTCTTAGGGATACCTTTTTTGGATTACAAGAGCTTCACAGTTTTAGTTTTCTTTTTTACCTCAGATCGGCACTGGGAAGAGATGAAGCTTCGAGTTTTGCTGCCACTCATACTTACTCAGGTTTTCCAGAGGGTTTCCTCTATTTTACCTGGCAAATCTTGGCATAGTATTTAAACAAAGACCCCGTCAGGCACTTTGGAAAGAGTGCTTGCCAGAGGACGCCATTCTTCCAGCATGTAACGAGCCTAGCCTATAGTTGCCTCTGAGGCCCATACATCGACAATAAAAAGGATTATTTACACATTGATTGATGTTGTACAGCACATTAGTTCTCAATTTGTCGGAAATGAATTATATTTCTCCTCCCATTAAATTATTTTTTAATCTAGCTTATGTTGTCTCGAACAAAATATGTTAAAAATATGAGTTATTTCGTTAATGCAATTTGTTTGAAAACATTAAAGTACAAGTCTCACGGGAAGGTTTCGTAAAACTTTTCTCGGAGAGCCCTGTTAGCATTTGACGACATCATCACATACAGAATTTCTCGTACCAATCCTGTTCTTTCATGACTCTGACATACAAAATGAAACTCTGACATACAAAATTAAAACACTGATTTCATTAAACGAAACAGACCTTTAAAACAAAACATTGACGTTAAAAGTAAAACACTAATTCTGAAATTTTAACAAACTCACAGAGAAATTTTGTTTCGAGATTTCTCAAAAGAAAAAAGTAATAACTTCTTATGTTACTTCAAAATTCTTTTAACATTTTAATTATTTGCATAAACACCACAAGTTTGTACATTTCTAAGTCTTAGATCACTTATCCAAACTCACATCTAGTATCTCGTTGAACGAACAAGGAACTGAAACGTTCCACCAGCTAACAATGCAACACTGTCAGTGCAACACTGTTCCCTCACACACACTGTTCCCTATATTAGCAAATGCTCGCTTCGTGCCGATTCGACTAGAAAGAATTTGTTGGAGGCAAAGTTGGAATGGGGGAATTTCGGGAATATCGGGAGGTGTGTGGTTAAGTTGCCGGCAGCTGTTAGAAATGCTATTCCCCAAAACTTAATGCTCTGTTGTCATGAAAGAACAGGATTGGTACGAGAAATTCTGTATGTGATGATGTCGTCAAATGCTAACAGGGCTCTCCGAGAAAAGTTTTACGAAACCTTCCCGTGAGACTTGTACTTTAATGTTTTCAAACAAATTGCATTAACGAAATAACTCATATTTTTAACATATTTTGTTCGAGACAACATAAGCTAGATTAAAAAATAATTTAATGGGAGGAGAAATATAATTCATTTCCGACAAATTGAGAACTAATGTGCTGTACAACATCAATCAATGTGTAAATAATCCTTTTTATTGTCGATGTATGGGCCTCAGAGGCAACTATAGGCTAGGCTCGTTACATGCTGGAAGAATGGCGTCCTCTGGCAAGCACTCTTTCCAAAGTGCCTGACGGGGTCTTTGTTTAAATACTATGCCAAGATTTGCCAGGTAAAATAGAGGAAACCCTCTGGAAAACCTGAGTAAGTATGAGTGGCAGCAAAACTCGAAGCTTCATCTCTTCCCAGTGCCGATCTGAGGTAAAAAAGAAAACTAAAACTGTGAAGCTCTTGTAATCCAAAAAAGGTATCCCTAAGAGGATTACAAAACATATTTGCCTCAAACTTTTTAGTATTTCTTCTAGCTGTCAAGATCTGTCCTCCCCTTAACAGAAACAGATGAGTGCAGATGTATTGTAGTTTAAAATACTTATAATCTATAAATGTACTTTATATACCAGTGATCTCAAACCTTTTTTTTTTATCACCGGGTAAAATTACTTAAGCAGAAAGAGAGATAGGGCTGCATTATAAAGTATCAGCTCAAAATAATAATAGTAATATTCATATAGTACAGGTAACAAATTTGCAAGTTGTTTTATTAAAAAGAAAAGTTGATACAAAATAGTAGGTATATGCCTGTATAATATTCAAGGATCCGATTACTTCTTGTACTTTTAATTACATTCGCTTAGAACCAATGTAGAACACAGTAACTGTAATTCTGGATTTGTTTCAGGGTCCAGTCAAAATCGCTACGTGGGCCGTAGTTTGCTGCTCCTCGGTCTATACCATGTTGCGTGGCGATAAATATACTTCCGACTTTCCGATATGCTTTCATGTAAAAAAACAATGAAAGAAAAGATATCAGCAGCTTTACAAGTAAAAGGTTTGAGAGATTTTCTACAGTTAATGAAACGCATATTTTATTTCAATTAGTGTTTTATTTTGCGGCTGAGATAAAATTTTCAGGAGTCCTTCAGTATGACCAGCTTAAAATTTATTCCATAATCTGATCACATATTCCAAATAATTATGATATAATGTGAAATTGTGTAATATATGTAGAATTCCCACAATAAAGAAAAATCAAGAAAAGCTTGCATCTTGTAATTTCTAATTCATGTGTTACGCTTACACAAATGTAAGTTCGCTGCAACGTGAAATATCGTTATTTAAAAGTTAAATGATTTCATACACCGATAAAATTAAGTTGATGAATTTAATAATCTGATTAATATAATCACTATACACCGGTGACATAAGTATAGGCTCTAAAATGTTCTACGTTACTGAAAGTCACTCACTTCTATAGCCAGGGATGAATAAAAGATAGTAAATATATGTACTCAATGTTTATTATAAGTAAATAAAACATAATAATAATAAGATTCAACACACTTTCATATAGTCTTCATATATTTTTCACTTCGTGTGAGACAGACACTTTGTACATTGTCTTGCGGTACTTATCTTGGTAACATTAATTAATGAAATAGGAAGTATACAGTATTCCAAGTTCAGAAATGATGGTACAAAAGTTTTATATTCAGTATATTAGTGAATGGGAGGGCTTCACAGTTTAGTGGTTAGAGCGATGAACTCATGTCCACGTGGTCCCGGATTCAATTCCCGGCTGGAGTCCTACATTTCAGCGTCTATCACGCACCGTGAGGCAAACTCGGGAGTCACGTAAATAAAGACGTGACGGCCACTCAGTCTAGGAAGCACCTAATACGCATGTTTATTGCCAGGTGGCTCGCAGTGCTGACCACACGGCCATCACTCAGGAGGAGGCAGTTACCCCAAATAGCGGACACATGGCGTTGGAGCAGGCTCAGGACCTTTTGGTCTGTAATACCAGTGGTTATTATTATTATTATAATAGTGAATGTAAAATTCCTTTCAAGTTAGGTAACTACCAACACTTTATCTTTATCTGTATGTTAACTATCGGCACATGCTCACTGTTTTTCATATTCAATGTCAAAATAGAAATAATAATAATAATATTTAACTCGTGTTACGTTTCCAGTAGTCCAATACGATCCTCCACGGTAATGCCATGGCTTGAAGTTATATGATAGGTGCCTCTTCGTTATTCACTTATCTTTATTAATTAGTATGATCACAGTCTTCTGTAGTTTTGTTTTCATGAAACTCTGAAGTCTAGATTTCAAGTATCTTTGCACAGTGACACTGATGAGGTGTGCTTGCTTGTAATATTCCAAAGTCCATGTAAAGGCATTCACATGCATGGCACTGCGATTCATTCCAATTAAAAAAGCAGTCTACACATAAAAGGGGTATGTTAATTTCACAACAATCAAGAAATCTCTACACACAATTTTCATCAATTCCATTCAATGTACGGCTGCATGGAGACTCCTTCTTAGCGTCGAGCATGTCCATTGGTAAGAGATCAAGAATGGCTGGTTCTTCTTACTATGCTATGGTAATTCCTTCAATTTCTTCAATCTCTACGAAGATGTTTATGGTGTGGTATGCATCAGCTTTGTGGAATTCAGGTATATCACTTCTTCAGTCAATCAGCTACATTTACTAGAAGGGGAATAATTTAAATCAGCGTTGAGCTAATGGTTCCTTTCTTTTTGACTTCCAAAGATCAATCGTATAGTGGAAAAAGAGGAGTTCGTATAACAAGGTTGACTTTTGCTATTCTGATGTTTCATAATAATTCTTGTTTTGCTGTATTGCCGTTGTTTCACTTAAGCATATAATTTCAGGTTGAAGCACATGCGTCCATGTTCACAACTTTTTGTCGTTGATGGATTTTGAATTGCTCTAGAACACTTTCTTAAAATTATAATAACTAATCCTTCGTCCAAATTATGTTGAATAATTTCGATCGATACTCTACATTCTTTAAAATACTTATATATGTTCTAAGAAACTTCAACAAAGTACGTTTGCAGTCTGGATGAGTATAGGTAAACTTTTCATATACCTGGTATTTCGTTACACACCCGTAGATCTAATAACACCTCTACTGCCGCTTGTTAAAATGTTTCCCGGTCGAGTCGGATACACTTATGTTCAGGATCTAAAGGTATCTTAAAGAAACAATGAGCACATAACAATGGCCCTTGCGATTGCCACTGCTGAATGCTATGTAAAACACACTCAACATCAACTTGTTTGTTCCTACATTCACACATAGTCATTGCTTCAAACTTGAGTTCTGAAGGCAAAATACAATCATATTCTAAACCTGTTCGTGTTTTGTGTAATCCTAGAACCAATCACATTTGAGTCTTCGCTAAATTTCTGAACCAATCACATTCGTGTCTTGACTGATTCGTTTACTTATAGCCCCGCTGTACTTCAATCCAAGGGCGCCCATATGGGGAGAAAGACTCCCCCCCCCCCCTAGTCGGAGAAAATTATACACTAAAAAAGATAAAAAACAAAAAAAAATGTTTATATGTAATTCCTATATTTTATTTTATTTGTATATTTATTGTCAACACAAGCTTTGAAACCCAATTAGATTGTCGATATTTAAAATGCTCATTTACAGACATTTTTTATTACAATATTTCTAAATGCGTTCGAAGACGAAGACAGCTCACATATATCCATCGCAATTCGATGGATGTTCTACATATTTCGTTGTAGGTAGTTACATATTCTCCAGATTGGTGATTTCATAATTATATTGTCCTTGCCTTCTTGCAGTGGAAGAGACCAGTGTTATCTACGTGAGTTTTTCATGACGGGATACGAAACTGTAACAATGATACCAAATTTGTGCAGTCTAAGCCATTTTGAATCATTTTCCTAAGAAATAACAGATCAGAAATGCTACATGAACATAAGCATGCAGTCTTTGCTCTAATGAACATAAGCATAGTACATTTTCTTTCATGTAGAAACGTTCTTAAATTTTCTTCCCATTCTTATTACAAATGCTAGAATTTTAAAAGCTTCATTCTAATAGTTTTTATGTGGCTGTTAAACGTTAATTTCATATCAAACGTGACACCAAGATTTTTTAACTACGTCGGAACTACTTATGAATTTAACAATTAAATCTATAAATCGTTTTATTTGTACTGAATGATAAATTTCGTATTAATTGCAAGTTGATTGATAACGCACCAGTTAGTAAAGTTGCCTAAACTATGATGTAGTTTTATGGCATCTTCATGGAATTAAATTTAGCATATATTTGAGGTCATCCGCAAGTAGCACTTTTTCATTATCTGGTAAGTAGTACGGTAGGTCATTAATGAACAAGAGGAATAACAATGGCCCAAGATTCGAGCCTTGTGGGGCTCATGACAGTGCTATATATTCGTTAGATTTGTGTTCATTAAATATCACAGACCGTCTGCAATTAGTTAGATAAGAGCACATGAACTTAATCAAAGACAGAGAGAAGTGATGGTGATTTAATTTACGTAGTAATACATTATGATTAAGTCTGCCAAATGCCTTTTCAAAGTCAATATAAATTGCATGGACTTGCTTTCCTTTGTCCAACGAGTTTTCAATAAAATTGTATGGTTCGTTACCGTGGATTTTTGTGAAACAATGGCATGCTGTTTAGTTGAGATAACTGCGTTTTCGTTGATATACAATCAGTTCAGAGAATTTTGCAAAGATTGGGAAGATTGCTATAGGCCTGTGGTTGGTAATTTCTCGTCTCTTGTTTGTTTTAAGTATAGGACAAACTAAAGCAGATTTCAATTGGTTAGGGAAAATACATGTTTTTAGTGCCAAGTTGAACGCAATCAATAGGGAATATTTAAATTTATCAATACATTCTTTCATTATATACGAGGGTGTACCATCAGATGTAAACTGTCCTTTTGGATTTTAGATTCTTGACAGCCGTTTCTATTTCGTTCAAATGTATTTGAGCACCAGGCAGTATTCAGATTTGCTATCAAAATTACTGAACGGTTAAGAAGAGAATACAAATACTGATTGGAAGTACTGTGCAAACGTATTAGCTATTTCTTCATTGTTACACAAATCTGACCTTGAAATTTTAATATATTTGTGGGGGGAGATGTTTTGTTTTGTTTTTAATAAATTTCCACAGTTAACCTAGATCATCATTGATATTATTTTCAGTATTTGATATAAAGGTCTTATAGACTATTTTTGTCTTTCTTGACTTCCCTACGCAATCGAACAAATTCCTGATAGTAGGGTTTTGGATTTTCAATTTTGTATGTATAGACTTTGCATGATAAA
Source organism: Lepisma saccharinum (assembly GCA_022664845.1). Lineage (NCBI taxonomy): Eukaryota > Metazoa > Arthropoda > Insecta > Zygentoma > Lepismatidae > Lepisma > Lepisma saccharinum. The sequence goes on from JAGDQP010053663.1 coordinate 12,441, forward strand.
TTGTTTTAACATCGAGCTTCCTAATAACATCTTTAGTAAACCAGGACAGATACTTCGGGATTTTTTTTTTTTGCAGATGACACATTTGATAATTATTTCATAAATAATATCTTAAAGTTTACTAACTAAGTCATTAACATTATTACACTCTTTTAAGCATTTCCAATCAACTTCCAGTATACTTTAAGGTAGATTTAATGTACTTCATGACATAATTCTTTTTGCACCCTTGATTTAGTAAATATTGTAGTGGTTATCTTGTTGATAACTTTGAGTAAATCATAGAAAACCTGTCACTTTATTCTTGTCCCCCTCTGAAAACCACAAGATGGGCGCCCATGCTTCAATCTAAAAATAATGTATCAATAGCGCTGAAGGATGTATGTAAATATAAAATTTTAATTTGTTAGTCTCCCTCATAAGGTCGAACTATCTTCTGTTCTTTGAACAACTGTATTCTAATCAAATCCTTCTTCAAGAATAACAAATTTGCATTATAACAAATTTGCATTATAACCACTTACGCTGAGAAACAATCTTACAATTCTCTTTGACAAATGTGTTTTTATTATACTTCCATTTATTATACTATACTTATAATGATCTTTAGTGAAATACTAAATGAGAAACGTAAATATTATATATGCGCTGTCCAGTGACAAAAGCATTTTCCCAGAAGCAGGCTTTGGTCTCTATGAAGCAGAGATCAGCTGAAATTAGAAATTAAAATTTCCGTTCAAATTATAAACTTTGTTAAACTATTTTAATATGGTCCCAGTCCAGTAACTTTCGACTTCAGCCCGTCACGATTCACCTTTAGCTGTAAAAATCTACACTCATGTACCTACCGGGGCTCGAACCTGGGACCTTCGAACCGAAGGCATACCGCCGCAGACCGCTCGCCCACCCGGCTGCCTAAAGACCCCCTAAAATTAATATAGTCCTTTTCTTATGTCATCTCAATCAAAAAACGCTCCAAAAATCCAGCTCTAGAAGAGCATTTCAGTATTTTTTGATGAAAAAAAAACTACAGCCGAGGTGCCTCAGCGATATAGCGCCCTCTTGGAGACGT
>JAGDQP010053664.1:0-13512 GCA_022664845.1 Lepisma saccharinum
GAACCAACGAATCTCGAAGTGAGTACGAACACCTGAGCTCTACCTCACAACGAATCTTTGGCAAGGTCAAACAAGCTGTGACTTACATCCATCTGACTGGAAACTGTCTATATGATGTCACTACCTATCCAATTCGCACGATTAGGATCGTATCCACCCAATTACCAAGTTATTGGATAAAGAGACACTTTAATTCCGCCCTAGAGGTATCACGTTCAGCTCCGAGAATTTCGGGAACTACGGGAAAGTTGGAGTATAAAGTCTGGACTCTGAGACCAGTAAATTCAGAGATCAGTCCACCACCAAACACAATCATGTAACCTTAAACGATTCCTTCCTGCCTTTGTGCTGGAATCGTCTTCCTTCTCTCTCTCCCAAACACTCAAGTGAGTCAATGTATAGTTGCTTTCGATAAACCATTTATAGTTTTCTTCATATTTAAGTTAGGCTGTGTCCAGCGCAGCGAGGGTTTCCTGTCGTTGCTTTAACTTTTTCACTTACAGGTTCATTTGTGAGAGCAATGATGGATTACGCACGTAACTCCTAGAGGCTATTAAGTTAAAGGAAAAACAGAAAGCCGTCGTTTAGGAAGACATTTGCGTTTTGTTAAACAAATTTAGGTAAATAAATTTTGATTTATTTTTACTATAGGGAAATTAGGGTTGTAGAAGGAAAAAATTACTAAAAAGCTATTTTCTTCGGGAAAGTGTTAAGCGGACCTCCCGCAAAAGATCCCTCTTGGAGAACACACCTAAAATCCTTTAAACGTCCGCCATCTTGGAATTTTCAAAACAAATTAATTTCTTGCGATTATTTTGTCCATTGAAAACGGAAAACAATACTACTAATTTAGATTCTTGTGGAAAGTGTTAAGGGATCTTCGTGACCTACCACAGAAAAATCACCGAAAATTCGCCTTGGAGTATATGTCAAAAATCAATTAAACATCCGCCATCTTGGAATTTTCAAAACAAATGTGTTTCTTCAGAATATTTTGTCGATTGAATAAGAAAACCAAAACTAGAAAGCTAATTTCTTCAGAAAAGTGTTAAGGAGAGTGACCTACCACAGAGAGAATTCCAATTCCATAGATTAAGAAATTCACAGAGATGTCAACCAAAATATATTTCCAACAATGATTTATCAAACAATACGAAAATGTTCCCTGAAAGTCATTTGTTGTGTTAATTTTGGCCTAAGTGTTACGGTGGTGGAGTTATGGCGCTCCTGGATGCTGGAACACATGTCCTGCAAATTTTCAGTGAAGGCAACTCCGACACCGTAACAGGGAGGTCAAATATAATACCGGCTATTACTTTCTTGGAACATTCTCGTTTTGTTTGACACACCGGTGTGGACAGACAAATTGTTGCGGGGACTTGTGTTTGCTTAGGGGCCACATCTACAAATGCCGTGTTTCGTGTTTATCCAAAATAGATGAACGTTTATTCATCCAAGGTTTAGAGCATAGTGAATCTGAAATCGTCCAGCTTGGTTGATTGACCTCTTTCAATATAATTGAATGATTGTGGCCATTTTTGTATTGAGGCGCATAGCAAAATTTGTTTTGCGGAAAATGTAATATCTGCGGACAGTTTATCATAGGATATTCAAACAAATACCATTCTTTCCAATAACATATGCTTCATAACATTAGTCCTCTGCGTGAAATTTCTGAAACGTAATTGAACTGGCAAAAATGGCATTCAAGTGTGATTGTCCAAATAGAAACCATTAAAGTTTTCAGGTTTCTATTCCCCGGAAGGGATTGAATATTAGACTTCTTGTTCCCTACTGCATTGAATTTGCAATTTCTAAAGCACACAAACTTCTTGGACTTCTCTACAGGTGTACAGATATTAAAGATTTCAGAGCTCTTCGGTCCAATTTTTCTCAATTGTGTGCTTCCTACTATTGAATATTGTTCGCCTATCTGGTCTATGGCTTATGAAACCAAATTATCTAAATTGTACAAAGTTCAAAAGTTTCTTTATCCGCATTGTTTTATGTACACCTCCCACATAAAACTAGCTCACGGTAGGCATTTTGAGTTCTCTTAAATTGAAAAACGTTGGCACACGAAGAGAACAAAATGACTTAGGGTCTCTTTAAAATTATAAAAGACACACTCATTGATCTGCGCCCGCTTTTTAACTGAACAGTATCCAAACAAAATGTCCGTTCACAATATAATTTCTACCTTCTAAATCGAGATTGAGTTTGGATCAGTGATCTCATGTATTCCTATTGTCACTTTTCCTGCAATTCGCTTCCTTTTTGCCTCAGTAAAAGTACATTTCTAAAGGATTGTTATAAGATTCTGGAATGAAAGAAAAACCTGGTTTCATCTATTACGGTATAATTATTTTGTAGTTGTTGCTGGATTGTTGAATCACATTGTTACAAAAGCGGTGTAAAATGGCGTTTGCTGTATCCCTGCTAACTTATAATAAAGAAATAATAAATCAAAGAACTGTATATTGAATGTATGCAGAATATTAAAGTGATACATTCTTTAATATTTTATGGATTTTTGAAAATCCAAAAATTCACATTTATGCAAATTGGAGGCCCAGTATGTCTGGTGGGACAAAGTATGAATATCTAATTTCTTCACAAGTCAAACATTTGGGGAGGAGTCGAACAAGTTAGTGGTATGGGGAGGAAAATAGAGTAATACGATTCCATTTTCTTTGCAGAAATCCAATATTTAGATGAGACACATGATTGTCTAACAGCACTAGGATAGGAGACTCTTGTGAGCAACGAACATGCTTGCACACGTGTTTCATAAACAACAAAAAATCTTAGGATGTTATCCAACCACTGGGATTAGCACTGCCCATACAACCTGCTGGTCCATCACGTACAAAATATTCTTTGTAAAACTTCCGCAGGAAAATGAGCATGGGCGGTATGGAATTACCTAATGCATTTACCGCATAAATCATAGTTACGTTTGTACCCCTTTCAGCAGATGTTATTCCACCTATCCTCTTTTCTCCTTTCTCTCCTATAACCTTACACGGTTTGTGTACAGTTCCCGTCCCTCTTTCGTCAATGTCCTGTGAATTTGTATTTCTGCATTACTTCTTCCAAATTTTCAAAAAAACATTGCAACATTTTGTCTGTTGAAATTAGTACTTCTTCTTAGGGTCGTAGGCTCAGGTACCCGCAAAGATATGTTTGGGTGGCGTCTTCTAAAGGCAGTAAACCAATCTTTGCTAGCTGATCTGTTTCTTACCCAGCTCTGGCATGTTAATGCTATTATCTAAAGCATAGTCAAAAGCTAGAGATTTTAACTCAGGAGCAGTAATTCTGTAAAAAAAATCTTGTAACTTTTCAATGCATAATCACACAATTCATCTTCTGGAGCTTTCGTAAAAAACATTCGCGTCTTCTCGTATCCCATTTCAACCGTCTTATCTGTGCTGTTCTTATTTCTTATGTATATGTGTAGAGAGATTCTATTCACATAGAACAGTCCTTCTGCCTGCCGTAAACTACATCTTCCAGAATTCACAACTTTTGCTGCCCTTTCGTAGTCTTCTAACCTCGCTTTTCCTCTTTGTCTTCCTTTTGTAATTGCGTACCATTTCTGGAAGTAAAAGAAAAAAAATATCTTAAGTTCCAAGGTGGGGTGAGCTGTGACAGTGCCACAATACGCCCGACGTCGCTTGTCACAACCAACCCTAACTTTTCTCTTTCTTTGTGTATGCAACTGCCAAGGCCACGTATTGTCACTACCGCTTTTAGTAACATAACACAGGACAAATTACTGGAATAAGTTGTATGAACAGTTTTCACTTACCTGATTTTGTGTCTCGACTGCTCTTGTTCCAAAATTATCTTCAAATTTTACTTTTATGGTCGAAAAACACAAAAGTAGTCTAACTCAAACAGGAGTCCACGTTCTCTCACCAACTTCACATGTCTCACTGCGCGGGAGTTGCAATTCACTACAATGGCGTCACTCAACATTGCCAAGCTTACGAAAAGAAAATACCTGCCTTGTCACTACCTGCCCTGTCACTTCTAGCCCCTACCTCCCATACAGTTGTAGTACTTAACGCCACGTAAGTACCCAAATAGACAATTACCAATTACCCAAGGATATGTTCTCGAATCAAAAGTAATATGAAATAGGATGTCTCCGAAAGTGGATGTATCTTCATTACACTTGAGAAACGCATCCTTCGTTCGGAATCACAAGAATGTATACCTATTTACAAATAGACTAACACGTAGAAAAAGGGTCCACGTTCGAAACTGGAATTATCATGTTACAATGGATTCCCGGCTACCCCGAGGCACTACATTTTAGATTCTACCTATTAATAATAAATAAATAACACAGCAATTCGCTAATATAGACCAAAATCGCACTACACTACTGTCACTACTTTTCAGATATCACAGCAATTCAGGGTAAATTTTACTTTGGGTCCCCCCCTCCAAAAAAATTTAATGAATAGGATAAATGAAATGTTTTCTACGTGTGTGGGAATTTCGAAGCCCGATATTTGATAGTTTCGAGAGATGGAAGCAGTAAAAAAGTGAGAAAGCTACCTGGGACTATTTGGCAGTTTCGGTCGTAAGGCAGAGCACATGGCGTATTGAAGGTGATGCTCATCATGTATAATAATAGGTCACGGGTACGAAGTACCATTTTTTCTGATTCTTATAGTACTCGACAAGAGAAACAGGATGGCGTTTTTTCGAAATTGTAACAAGGGAACACAGTCAACACACAACAAACCTTGAAGTGTAAAATAAACCGAATGAGCAGAAATTTGTAGGGTCTATTTACCGTGTTCATATTTCAGTATGAGACATTAATAGATTCAGTAATTAATTATATTTACAGAATAGTAAACAGAGACCAACTCAACAATTGTTGACAAGATGCTGGAGAAGATGAAGTGAAGTATTTTGGAAGTGTATTCAAATTGATGTTAAAGTGTAGCTTAATAGACAGGCTGCAGGATGACGGTCTCCATAACCAACTTATCTGTTCTGCTGGGAGACTTGGTGACACCAGGTCTTCTAATACAATCGGTACAGCTACTGACATCTCTTGGAGTTAGATTTCGGGCTTCAGCATACCAACAGAGCTGGATCCAGTCAGATGACAGTGTTACTCCTAGGTGTAGACACACTTCGCTGGCCCCGATGGTATCAGATGACAGATTTTTATAGTAAATTGTCACTGCATATTGCTTATGGATAAATGATCAGAGTCAATCAGAATAGTTCTTATTTTAGCGAATTGGGAAGAGGACCAACAAATTTATGCCAATAAGATTCAAGTGGGTGTTGGTTATACTTTGGTTCCGCTCTTAAATTTTGTCGGTGCTCACTGAAATCAACCTGAGGTGTATGTAACCTGATTTTCTCTGATTAAAATTGTCTTTTTATCAATTTGGAAACACGTGCATTTGAAACACATTCTTCTTGCTTTTGCATTCTTAATATGATAGATACTCTCCAATTACAATTGCTTAATCCATGCACCTCTGGTTTGGTCTGTAATACACAGTCTTGAGAAAGAATAACGTTTTATAAAACTACAATACAACGTGAAACTGCTACCAACGAGGTTTATTTACGCACTTAGATGACAATAAAATGCATTACAAGTACAATCGACCACTCCACATGTTGAAACAAAATCCTCTCAAAAACAAAACAGGGCTTAGTAATGGATGCATGCATATGAATAACCATTTTAACAATGCTGTAACAGCAGCTCCAGTATATGTATTCTTAGTTTTACTACTTTTAAACTATTTTCTTTAATATTTTTCATTATTTTTAATGTTAATAAGAAAAAATGAATGTTATGGGCAGTAACAGCACTATGGCGTATGCCCGTCCCGATATTGGGAAGCCCCTTATCTTTGTCACGTCATTTTAATGATAATATTTTAAACTATAGACATCTTTACAATGCAATAAGGCGCCAATTATTATTTCTATTCTACATGGACGTTCTTTTAGTTACATACTTTATTTTCATATATATACATAGTACACACATATCCGACAACACAATTCCTGCGGAAAAATTATATAGCATCCATGACAACTTACAGATTTACTGATTATTAACCTATTACAGATGTCTAATAATTCATGATTCTGGGCAACCCGGCACCGAGCGCGTAAGCACATAAAACCCACCTTACTCTCTCACCTTGAACTGAATAATTCCTTATACCTCACAATTGTAGTGATAGTACCTTAACATACATACCTACAGTGCGTTTACTCCACCCTTTGAGCATGTAGTTTTTTACCTGCTACACTAACCACTACGGATTGAGGTTTTAATACTGTATTACAGATCTAAGGGTTTTAGCCTGCATCACCGCTTTTCCCCTCCATCAGACAAATCTTACTCGTGCTTTCCTTTCTCTATTTCATACCTAGAGGAAAATGTTTTGAGTAGATAAAAACCGCCAATAAATACCATTTCTATGCTTTAATATATTTCCTTATTCAACATCATGCCGAGTAATATGTACCATAGTTGGGCACTCGCTCACTGGAGTGTTCTTAGAGGGGCCAAACTAGCTTAGTTTTGTTTCTGTACTGTGAAAAGGCCTGTGGTCTACCTACATTTTCATGAGCGTGCATAGATTGTAGTCAAAAGGACTCTCGCTTCTGTAGGCTGCGATCATGTGATTTCTGAAATGTAGTTTTTGGCAACTTTCGATCCACAGAACTTTCCCCGGTGTGGAATCTTATGTGACCTTTCAAATTAAATTTGTGGGTATATTCCTTTCCACAGACTGTACACTTAAAGTGTGGATTCTCATGAGAGGTTTCAAACTACTTTTGTCGATAACATTTTTTCCACAGATCGCAGTCAAATGGGCTCTCGCCTATATGTATTCTCATTTGACGTTTTACTACATTCGTACCTAAATGTCTTTCCACAGATCGTACAGTCAAAAGGCCTCTCGCCTGTGTGTTCTCAAATTACCTCATAAGGTAAATTTCTTTCCACAGACCGTACAGTGTAAAGGCCTCTCACCTGTGTTCTCAAATTACCTGCTAGGGTATTTTTTTTCTACAGATTGCAGTCAAAAGGCCTCTAGCCTGTATGAATTCTCATGTGACGTTTCTTACTACATTCGTACTTAAATTTCTTTCCACAGATTGTACAGTCTCTCAGGCCTCTCACCTGTGTGGATTCTCATGTGTTCTTTTAAATGTTCTTTCTGGGTAAATTTCTTTCCACAGATCGTACACAGAAATGGCTTCTCGCTTGTGTGGATTATTTGTGACGTTTTAAATTAAATTCGTACCTAAATTTCTTTCCACAGATCGTACAGTCAAGACACCTCTCACCTATGTGGCTTCTCATGCGATTTAACTTTGATTTATTTGTAATGTTTTTCCCACAAATTGTGCAATCAAAATATTTCTCGTTTCTTTTGGTTAGAGCCTGTTGTTTTAAATGAGAGGATCTTGAAAACTTCCTCCAAGAAATTTTGTCTTCATTATTTTCTCTTATAATGCACTTACTGAGACTTTCACACGACAATTCAGATGTAGTTCTTTCCAAATTCCTTGTATCTTCTCCTGATTTCCTCCCGGTCCTTCTGGAAACATTTTCAAGGCTGGATGGTCTCTCTTCGGATGCCTTGCTATTATTTGGAAGAATTACAAAAGGGAAAAGGTCATTTCTAGTCTCGATGTTTTCTTGTTTAATATCACTACAACTTTCAACTTTGAAGTTATCACGCGTTGAATTTGGTGCTCTACTTCCTGTGTCCGACGAGAGCAAATTTATTAATTGTGACATGATACTAGACGCAACATCAGATGATACGTGGCCCTAACTTTCGTCTCCTTCGTCTTTGTACTTATCGCAATCAACTTTAAGCAACTTGCTACAATCCTGAAAGTAATAATTAAGAGATTTAGTACGATAATTAAAAAATCTATTAGCAAATCTTTTTAAAGCAAAATAAATAGTTTGATTGTCCTTAAATTAATACAGGTAAAAAAACACGAGAAATATCGCAGTCCAATTCAAGTAGAACACATGAAAAATTCCAAGAATTCGGACGTAAATTGTTAATGATCACTAATATAGTGAGGATATAGTCTCATCACTTTAACTCACACAGAATGAGTATATATTAGGAAGAAAATAGGGCTGAAGAAATGAACAATATCCATGGTTACAATATAACACTGAAAGTAAGAGTAGGTGTGTCGCTAAACAAGATATGAAAAATTTCCTGAAACAAAAACTCCGAATAACCAGGCCTGACATCCTTAAAGGACAAAAACAAGTACAAGTTGCGAAAAATTCTTCTAAATATGTTACATACTTGTTATGTGAGTGTAATTTCTTAAATCACCCGAACAGGGTAATTTCCATTAGTGTTACAAGCGATGAGAAATTAAAACGGGAAGAAAACAGAATTTACGAGTTAACTAAGGAGAAAACCTGGAAAATTTCAGCGAGGATTGTCGGGATTCAATCCACGACCTCCCGAATGTTATTCCAACGCTCTACCTATGAGCTACGGTGGATCGGTAAACACTGCGTTCACATAATGGGGAACCGAATTCAATGATTATACAGAATGACCAAAAGAAACAACGTTTTCTATAACATTGTATGCTAGTCACTTATTCTCTTCGACGTCCTAAAATGTACTTCGAAAGATCTACATGGCTTCGAAGTGTTCGTCATTCGTTGATACGACAAGGAAATTCGGATTTATATATATAAATATATATAATTACTCCAAGACATACTTTACAATCAAATCATCTTAAGCGGTGTCTGAAACTGTGGGACCATATTTCGGACACCGCAACGAAGCCAATTTTTTTACTATGTCCTGACCGCCTTAAACCTAGTTTGTATGCACCTAGTCATGTAGTTAAGAACAGTAAAAGACTAAAAAATCCATCAACCCATTCGACTCTGGGTCTTTCTGAACGAAATTGTAGACATTCAAGAAAGTACCCATAGCTGAAACCATAAAGCACTGGACTGAAACCTCCTTTTGTTCGTATTAGAATAGGCCTTCCAATGGCAGCAATCGCATGGGGGTATGACGAACGACCGCGGAATAAGATACAAAAATATATTTTTCTTGTGAATTTCAGACCCGTGGGAGGTGTCTGCAAAGAAATAATCATGAAAACTAAGACATAAAAAATACGTTGCTGCACACGAAATAAATTTCCTACATTACAAGCTAATAAATGAATAAATAAAAAGTTATTAACGAGAAAATGAAACGGCCCCTAGTTTTGCTTCAATTGTATTTTTCCCGCCAGCATTCTTTTCTACAGCAGACAGCTATTTGTAATGCACCGCACCGAAATCCCGTCTAGACCATTTTCTCGCATGGTGGAACAAATGCCATACCTGCCTCTATTCAGAAGCTATTCCGCAAAGTTGCATGTGCGAAGCAAATGTTGACCCCTTTTTTGATACTATTGTTGAGGTGGGCCATGCGACAGACCTGGCTCAGTTACTCTTCCAAATTCAATCAGCTTGCACATACTGTAAGTTCCCTAAGATTTTAAGGGACTTGTGTCTTTGTTTCATAATAGAGTGAACACGAAGGCAATGTCGAGCAATTAGAAGAATAACTTGGGGTCCATTTGATAGTCTTCCTTTTCATACCATAAGAGAATGCCATCTGCTCATCCTTGTCAACGTGCCCCATATTCCAGATATGGCCGGTTGGAAGCAGCTGAGAGGCTGAACAAGAAATTTTCAACACTTGGTGGAACATGCATGTTATAAGAGTGGATCTAACGGAACACACGGAGTTGTGGACATCGAATTGTATCTTGTATGAAGATTATCATTATGAAGTGTCCTTTTTCGTTCAATCACCCATAATGAGATGTGATGTTTACCAGTGAGAAGAAGCAACGTGGGGTCATTCAAATGGCCGAGAATGTTGGTGTTCGCGAAGTGTCTCGACGAATGATTGCAGTGTATGGAGAACATGCTCTGTCACTGACCCGTGTGCAGGACTGACTTGTACAAACATTCCCGCGAAGGACAAGAATCACTAGATGATGATCCCAAGTCCTCAAACAACTTTGATGATTTATTACATTGTAACTTGTAATGCTCCTTGCACACTATTAGGTTTGCCGGTCAGTTTTTCCCTGATGAAAACCTCACTCAAGAAAAAATTCACTTCATGTTTCTACCGAGTCCTGTTCGAACATCCGTTTCCGCTATAGTAGGATGTTCTAATTAGTGTGATCGTTGTCATGTGATGCTCTGGAGCGACGTTGTCAAGCAGACGTAGTAAAAATAAGAATAAAAAATAGGTAATTTTGATTTCACATAGAGAAAAGGAAAGATAATAATAGATCTACTATCACAGAGACCTCTACAAAAGCTAGGTCTTTCTAGGACGGCTGCACAAACATCCAGTGGCACAGACACACTTTTTAAATTTATTTCAAGGTGGTGAAGTATTTGGTCTCTTCTCTTTTAAGAATTTTCTTCTTATGTGTGTGATTTGCTTTGTTATTAATAAAGATATGGATTGTATTTAGTTAGTGAAGTGGCTGGGAGCAGTTGTGAGTGGCCTAGAGTAGTGTTTACTAACCTTATTTAAGGCGCAGCCCTCTTTTGGGCGAGACTTCTGACCTCTCAACACCGTAATTATCTCCATTCGAAAACTATAATTTCCTCTAAAATCGATAAATTTACTCGACAAACCCAAAGATATTTTTATATTAAGTTTCTGTGTTGTTTATGCTACATTCCAAAACACAAATAAAAGTTTGTTAATGAGGCTGGTTGTTTTAAATTTTTAAACACTCTCGCACAGGCTGTGATTTGCAGCTGTTGTTGGTGGAGAGGGCCATGATTAGAGGAGACAATTTGAAACTTAAAAAAAAAGAAGAAAAACATGAAAATCCGTCATTTACATTTTATTGTCAATGAATATCATCACGATAGGTGTTAGGATAGACAGTCTACACGTATTTCCTCTAATCTACTACCTAGGTGCACATTTAAAAACTAAATAACAAGTAATACAATGTAGAAAATAAAGATGTGTTCCTTCCTATTAATATCCATCGTATACATGATTTGCTTGAATCAACGGAAGACTTGTACAAAGTAAACACAGCCATTAGCACTGGAAAACTGTCAATGAATCTGGACGAATACCTGATAGTGTGAACGCGTGGACTGCTGCGTACATTCCCCTATCCACCAGGAAGCCTGATGATTTATCCGATTGATACTAGATTTTCTCTGATGCAAATCTGAAACGGACAGTGTGAAAAGTATTACATGAAGACTCGACTACCCATCAGGTTTTTATTAGAGAAAGTATCTGACAGGAAAACCTGAAGGTGTCAAAGGGTCGTATGAAAACCAATGACAAATATAGAATTGACAATGCTTACTATCATCAACAATAATACTTTAATTACATGAGAAATGAAGTGACTTGTCGAGTAAAAAATACATTTTTAATTCGGTATATATACATAAAATAATGTTATAACTTTTCTCAATGACAAAATTATACCAGAAAACGTGAGGAATGAGATATATAACAGAAATCTTTAAACACTGATTTCAAGTATCTGACGAGACAAGACAGACCATTTCGAGGGTGTTCTTACTCAGTTGACCACCTAGCCTAGGAGACAAGGCGTTGGTTCGCTGGCTGGAAAGTAGCAGGTTCAAATTTCACTGAACGCAGCCTATTTTTTTTTTACTATTTTTCATTCTTTAGAACATGACATTTTTTCGTGGCTACTTATGATTAAATCCTTTATTTTGCTTCTTTTCATATTCTAACGTTTTCTTGTGTCCTATAGGCTAATGCTTAAAAGATCATAATTTTTATCTCACTTGATGGGAATTTATCTAAAAGATGATGACGTTTCCATCGACAAGAACTCCCATAAATCCCATCTTTTTTTCGAGCTGAAGTTTCTCATCTTTTCTTGGATGAAAATCAACTCTAAGAGAGCGGTCGCTCTTTCCGCTCTCGCAAGATAAAATATGACTTTCAAATCGAGCGGAATTCCGCTCTTTGAGTTTAGTGTGTATGTATGGCATTGACTAAAATGATTATTATTGACTAAAATGATTGAAAATCTTACCCAATTTATTTAAACACCCTATATGAAGATTTTCCCGGCATCCTTCACGCAATGTGTAATTTTGATGTTGGGAAATCGTTTCATAAGCATTCGTTCCATAAGAGTTAAATTCTATGGCCTGCCTAACTTCCAAAAGAAACTATTCAGTACATCCTGCGGAAAAACAAAACAAAAGACAGGACGCAGTAATATGATATTAATGCGAATGATTGCGGAATATACACCTAAAATCCATTGTAAACCTAGAGACTGAGATATGAATTTCTTTTTGTATTCACCTTTCCATTTTGAGTTTCGAATCTCGGTATGAATGCCAGCATCAACAAAAAATTGGGTGTTGTTTCGAAACTTTATTTTATTTTATTGGTCCTTGAAAATAGTATACAAGATATCCAAGAAATATGTTTATAAATTCGTATACATTTATTTCGAAAAAAAAAATCAATACGTATATCAGACAACATCAGACACTACATGTCATGGTAGAGCCATAGTTGACTCTGAGTTACACACGCTTCTCTAATATTTCAATGTCAACGGAAATATCTACTGGGTTCTGAATGAAAGAACAGCCCTTTTATTTTCACACTTTAATACGTTAGTTGAAAAACTATATTGATTAAAGGTTTATATATTAAGGACGTTTATTTATTTTAATATATTGACTTTACGAAAATCTACGGCCAGTACAAAACATGCTACTTAAAGAAAAAAATCTTTGGAAGAGAACCACACAATTATTTATTTACTGACTTACTATATGATTTACGAAACTCGCAAGTTCATCGCCGCAGTAACAAACGTTCTCCACAGGATTCAGTTTCCTAAATTACCCGGTCATCTCGACCCGTTTCGGCCCATGTCTTTCTCACGACCTTATTTCTACATATCTGTGACTATGATTCTATTGTTTCTATGATTATTTGATATAAGTTTAAAACCAAAACACGAACATGCATGAACTTGGGGTAGTGATTAAGTCAGATCCCACTTGTGGGGGGTGTCACCCCACAAATCCATGAGAGCAGCCCGCAACTTAAATTTTTGTACGGTAAAAAATCGATAAAAACCATGAAAAACTCAGCTTCCACCTCCCCAGTTCTGTTTTTACTCCCCCCGAAAGCGAAAATCCTGGCGGATTCCTTGACTTGGGGAGGCCGAGAGGTTAGTTTGCTCTGTTTCTGTGCGTATGGTCACGGGTTCAATTCAAAGTTTATTGAATGAATTCGTCCGGAACACGCTTTATCAAAAACTGTGTCCGACCTGACAATCGTGTGGGTTGGGGCGTTAACCCAGCGAATCGAAGGTACCAATGCTACCAATTAATTCGTTAGTGCTTTAAAATTACGGCCAGAATTAACAAGAAATTGGGGGGGG
>JAGDQP010053665.1:0-13511 GCA_022664845.1 Lepisma saccharinum
ATTCTTCTTACGGTTAGTTTGTTTTTATCTTATACGGCATGATTCGAGTTTAATACTGGTGTATTAAATAAGGGGTAAAACATGTTCCAACATCCCTTAGACCATCCAACTGTCCTCTTCCATAACTTAACTAATTCTCTAAAGTCTCTCTCCCGAAAAGAGGGTATAAGATGTAACCGTCTCGGTGGGTTTTGTCACAAGTTGATCGCGGCTAATTTGCAATATAAAAGTATAATGGCTCGTCTCACGAAGCTTACAGTATATTGAATAATGAATGTGCTGTACTGAATTTGTCATGTTTATTATTAAGTTGTCTTTTCATATTCTTGGCTGCTCTTTTATAATATACGTTAATGCATGTCTCATAAAACACGAATCTTATAGAAATAGATTACTATTAACGTAAATGTTAAGATTAATTGATTATTGATATGCTATTGTTGGCGTTAAAGTATTTGTTGTTTACTAACTGATTGTTGATACAATTGGGTGAAACTATGGAAACCAACTTATATCCATGATTTAAATGTAACTGTTTTAAATGGAAGTACGTCAGCTATGATTATTGTGGAATCTTAACTTAAAGATATACTAAACTATTGGAAAGAGGGTTTCGTCAATTGATGGCTACGTAGTCCTCATATGAATAATAATATAATTGGTAAATGTTTAAATATTAATTGAAATGTTGTAATTCAACTTCGAAACAGAGATGGCCCCAGTTTATTACTCTGCGGTGAGACCCACTTACATATGGCCCACGGAGTTATATTGGGAGCTTCGGCTCAGCTATCTTTGCGCTTTGAGATACATTTAGAATCTTTGTACAGTGCCTTAAATGGTAGTTGAAAGACCTGAACAAATTATTGGCCCCGGCATTTATCTTGGCATTTTTTCTTCTTGGAGCTCAAGACTTGGATAGGGATAGTTATATAGTTGTGTTAGGGCAACTCTATACAACTTCCATAGGGTCAAAGGTAAAGAATAAGATATGAAATAGGATAGATAAAAAAGTTTATTATGTAAAGATTAGGTTAGGTAAGTTCAAGATAAGTTGTGATAAGTTTGTAAATAAGTTGATAAGATTTATCAAATTTTACTATAGACAGATACTAGGATTACTATTACTAGTAGTACCATAGTGGTAGGTTTGGTAAGTCCAAGTGATTTGCATTTATCCCATTCACATTTTATAATTACTACATAATTCTTCCCGTACGATAGATGCCACAGTAAGTCCTAATATACCCCGCATTATAACCCAATGTTTATTTTCTTCTACTGCGTGACAGTCTCTCGCCGCAAATTCTATTCCAGTTGAATATTGTCTTAAACGAACAGAATAACACACAATTAATCCTGTGGAGTAAAATAATAAACTAATTAAATCAATTTAAAATAAGCTACCCATTTCTAAACTTAAACCCTTAGAAGAGGGACCTGCCAAAAATACATGTCAGGAGATAAAACATTTCTGGAAATACGGCAAAAGTCAATTTGGGGCTACGTATTTAATTATAGCACTTAGAGGTACCTAATTTTTACTAGCACAAATGCGCCTTTTGTCTGATGGAGACAAGATTAAATATTGGCCTATGCGGACATAATAGGAAACTTTAAAACAGACAAATAAAATACATTTTTCGGAGTATCGGATTGTACCAGCGAGGATTTGGATGAATCGACAACCCAATATTTCTTCCAATTAACTAATACGTGATTGGCAAACACGTTTATAGCTCCAATTAACTTACAGAATCAACTTAGTCCCAAACCAAAAATATAAGATTTTCACAACTTACCAAAGCCAGAATTGAAAAGTTTGAACACATTCCGAGCCCCAACCTTCGCTGTATTAACTTCAGAATCTGTTCCTAAACTCTTCTGAGGTAATTGTTTACATCAAAACTTCATAATTTTATCTTCGCTACTAGAGATGTTAATGATCACTTCGTAACAGCCGGAAATTGAAAAAGCTTTAGTACAACAGTTTTAATGTAACTTTCAAGGTTCGTGTTGTATAAAAATGAGTCAATTCTTTTACTTTCCGATTAAAACCAAAAACGTTAATTTCACAAACTTACGTAAAACTAATTTTCTCTTTACTACCAGAATTAACGTGTCTTGACGTGAACTGCCAACTGAGGGAAGATTAAATAGTTATGTTACCACTGGTAAACGTTGGCGAGTTACGGTATCAGGAAAGGATGGGAGAAAGTCCTATACCAACACTAGAAAAGTTATAATTGAGTGACTGAATTGTTATTAATGCCCTTAATGCCCTGGTGAGCTTACACGGTCTGCTGAACCTACAGTTTTTGGTAAATTGAACTCGTATCCACGCACAAAGAAAGCCAGTGCGCTAAGCTCTCGTCCACCATATGGTCTAAAGTTATACTAAAAGAAATTCTGAAATTCAAAATTTCTAAAAGAATGAAAGATTTAATCCTAAATTTAGTTACAAAGCATAAGGACTGAATACACAAGTTACAAGAGTGACAACAAACATTTCCTTTCCACCCATAATTAACAAATAGGGAGATTTTGGAAACGACTTTTTTACTTTTCTACTTGATTTAGGTAGAAAATTCCCTATCTATCATTATCAGCGGTGTCTGACAACCCAGCGCTGAAGAAAACACCTACAGCAATAACTATTATTACAAATGTAATTTGTATGCATCTCCTCCACTGAGCAAAATCCTTCCGAGCAAAGTTTTTCCTTTTTTTTTTTTTTTTTTGCTCTGCCTGTGAACATAAGATTCATGCACAGTATGAGGAATTGAATTATATTTTAAGGTCTTTAGGAAACTATTGCTCAGGCCGTATGGATGATGATGGGATTAATTGGTGGAATCAAGAAAGTGGGAGGAAACAGGAGGACCCGAGAGAACCCACGCATACGGTGTTTGTCTTCACAAGGCCCACATGGCATTGGGAGGGATCGATCTGACGACCCCTAGCACCAGAGGTGAGCGCTCTACCAACTGAGCCACCGTGGCACCGCGCAGTATGAGGAGAGACAAGTCGCGCCGGAAAGTATGTGTGGTAAGAATGATGCAAGATAGACCTTTTGAAACTGAGTTGATCCACAGACATACACACGAGAGCGATACCAAAAGTAGGAAACACATTCTGGAATGTTTATCCACTCCACAAACTTTTCGGTTTTTTCTGTCGTCTACTTCTATTAGAGTGCAGTCACTAGAGGGCCGTGCGTCTTAACAAATGGATGCTCCCATTTTGGAGCTGGCAAAAACATTTACAATACTTTTAAATGTTAGTTCTTAATATTTTTAATTATTTCTTACGTTTTTATTCTATATGTTACATAAAAGAACAAATGGCTGATATTTTTGTGATAAATGTCCAAATCAAATCAAAGTTATCAGCAACAACAAATGTAATTAAATTTATTGCAGATTTGAATAGACGCTGTCTACCCTACCTCGAGAATTCGCCCTTAATGACACACTTTTGTCACTGGTGAGAACTCGATCGAATATGGTTGTTTTGCGGAGGCGAGAAAGCAGGGACAAAGAGGCTATGATTCGTTTGTTCTTATTGGCTCCTGACATAGTTTGTAGTACTTTTTATTGGGTTGTATATAATGAGCACTATTAAATAATTTGTATTGTAAATGCCAGTGCAGAACAATAGATGTAAAACGGTTTCAGCTATATTGCTTAATACATGAGGTGACCGAAGATAAAAGGATCTGTATATCCGAAGGTATATGGACAAATAATATGGCGCCACCAAGAGGAATTAGTCAAATGTGATACCAAGAAATTAAAGATGTTATTTCAATTATTTGCTGTCAAAAGGAATATTATCACGGAACGGTATAAGTTCCATAGATTATGTCAATATTCAGGCTAACCAACCACGGAATATATGGCTCTCTTAAGAAGTGAGGCGAGCAAATGCAATTTTGCTATTTTGATGAAATCGACCCTCCTGAGTCGATTAAGCAAGGTTTCAGTTGGATCAGGAGTCAAATTTTGGATCTACAGCTACTTGAAAAGCGCTCTACAAGAAATGCGCTTTACATACACTTGGAAAAAAACTGAATTTTACTTCCTATCTTGCTCTTTCTTTGATGACAACTGATATGTTGTATAACAGAAAATTTACAAAGAAAACTCTTATTAGCGATTGACGATTTTACATATGAAAAGGCTGCAGATCTGGCAATTCAGCATGAAATGGTGGATATAAAAAACAAGATTTTAGCTGGTAATACGAGCCGATCCATAGTTTAAACAGCGGAAGTAGATAAAAGTTTGGAGAAAGGTCCTCAGGAGAAATACAATAGAACGCAAGATAAGTCGAAGACTTCGAGATGACTTTACAAACTTTAACTGGACATGTTGTAGCAGGTGAAGGAACGATATTAATACCAGTGGTATATAAACATGATTAATTTATGGTATCTGGATAATCATGTCCTATGAATTGTGAATACCAATTTATGTCGATTAGTTATGGATGTGTTACTTCAAAACTATAGACGACAATTGTTTCATTGCGATGAGTTTTTAGAAAGAAAAACATCGAATATTTCCATGCAAGGGATCCTAGGATCATTATGTGGTAGTTCAACTAAATTTAAGAGAGTCATAGTCAATATAGTCCTGTTAGCTTCTAACAAAAACAGCAAAGCTTAGAACTGCTGAAGACTGTCATGGTAACACTTCAACAAAGTTTAGATACACTGACACAGAGTCAGGAAGACTGGAGATTCCATACTTCCAATGAGAAATATAAGAAGCGAACAAAACAGTAACAGTTTACACAGCAGCGACAGTTCAGCACAATTGAAAGAGGATGAGAAGATAAATGAGGTAAAGAAGACTGATGATGTGGTGAGCTGGGTTGCCAGCAATCATTTCGGGAAGTCGGTGGATAAGAACATTCGAAAATTGTCCGAAGAATGGAAGAGAACAAGGAAGGAGAGAAAAAGTTGAGTACCCTGGCGATTGATGAGTTTATAAAGTGTGTTGGTTATGGGAAAATGAGACATCATTCCCGAATGATAACGAGCAAATCAGTTTGAGAAGAATGGTTATAGGAATTGTAAAAGAAGTGGAAAGGGATATAAAGTTGGTGAGGGGGGATCAGACGCTGAAGATTAAAGCCTCGAGAATATTCCATATTTATTCCAGAAAAGACGACATTCTTTTATGTTTTCTATATATAAAGGAGTTCTAAAGTTATTCTAAAAGCATTGTATTTAAATGCAAAAATGTTTTATTTGTATATAATGTAACATAGATGTTACTAGTTAGCAAATTCTTAAAATATAATGTCTCGTATTTTACACAATTATTGTTTTTCAGAGTGTGTAATAGAGAAAAGAGAACCTTACATAAGCCGTGCATTGCTTAATATCTGAACATATCCTTGTGATTTTGAGAGATGTTATTGTCTTACCAGCTGAAATCTAATCCTTTTTCGGACAACCAGTGTCCAATGGGCAATGTAACATATTTACGAACGTAAATTTAATAGATTTTTTGTAACCTGATAATTCTTGACTTTCTATAATCGAAACCCATATTCCTTGTATTTTCGTTGCAATATAAACAAGGACAGCACGTACAAAATACTTCTAATTTCACTTACAAACACAGTCATGCAGTGTTTATCGGACACTGCGTATGAACGCAAGTAAAGAGCGAGGGAAAACGTGCAAGAGGTTGCCAATCTGAGTAGTGCGGGTCCCGTAGCGCCAGTAAATGATTGCTGTAATTCTGCCATGGGAGAATAAATAATCCTGGGAGTAACACGGGCACAGGGATTGAGTTTTTGCATTGGAAATGTTTCAAAAATCGTATAATCTGATAACTAATTCGCCTTGGATTGCTTAACATACTGTAATTTACAACATTGTCCATAGATGACCGTCCGGTTGTTAATGTTCCTTCCGGGATTATTTACTTTCCCGATACAGTCCTTTGTTGTGTGAATTGAGAATACTTCAATACAGTGATGTTTATGTGTTAGGAATAGTCACTATTTTGTCTGTCAAAGTAATTTGGTCCCCAATACTTTTGTCTTACGAGGTGTTTTCATGAATAGTGCACGGAAACAGAAAGCTGCAAGAATTTTTCTTGTATCTTATGATGTAAATTTTGGATTTTTTTTTTCGAAATTTCAAATTTGCCTTACGGCCCTAAGGCCCCCTAAAGTCTTGTCTTACGAACTACGTTTTGGTTTCGGGGGTCGGTCCACACAAGACCCCGTTGAGTTTTTTCATGTACGTTATGCCGTAAATGTTGGCTCTTTTTCAAAATTTCGGGGGGCTATACTGGCTAAATGACCCCGGTCTGACGTGTAAGAAAATTTTTTAACGTCAGATGTTGACCCACAGCAGATGAAGGGGTAAAAATGATATACCTTATAACGTAATTTTTCATGTGCCAGTTCCCTGTCCATAATGTTCAAGAATACAATTGATGATTTCGAGAGTGTATATCTGACGATGTCAAAGAATCGAAACAGACCAGAGAATGTCCTTACCAGGTTCCTTCAACAGTTCATGCCCTTCTTACTTTCCATCCGCATGACGTCACAAAGCACTTCCAAGAGGTTCTTTCCATTCCCAAAACTGCAGAATTGTCAATATGTCTATATCACTCGTATGCGGAAGTTTCTTCATAGAGGGTAAAGCAGACCATAGAGAATTCTAAGTATTTGTTATACAACTAACTTGCACAAATTGAAATGATGAAGACAGGAGGCGAAGACTAGAAGCAGTGAAGATTTGAGAAAGAGGCTGGTTTGGCTGTAAATTACCAAAGTCGAAATGAAATGCTGTGGTTCCCAACCTTTCTAAATCTCATATTATCAATTATATATATAGTCCCACCAGAGATATTGAGCCACCAATGTTCCTAAAATACGATTTTTGATTTTAAAAAAATCAGAAACACTAATGGAACTATACATGTGTAGAAAAAATTTAACTTTGAAATTCGAACATTTCGATCCTAAACAGCACCCTGAAAACCGGATTTTTTTTATTATAACAGACACATGTGGATACTATCTTGATCAGTTCGATTACGTTTTAGGTTTTTCATGAAAAGGACTGAAACTATCAAATATATTTTAAAGGGACGAATGGTTTTCATATGAATGTCCTATGATAAAGCACGGTCTGTGGATATTACATTTTCCTTAAACGTGTGCAAACGCCAATTTTAGCATGCGCCGCAGTACGAAACGGCCGCCATTAATCAATCGGTTGCGATAGAAATGAAAGAATATATGTTTTGAACTATTCTCATAGAAGGGATATAACTATTTAACAAAAATAAAACAGGCCAAGCAATCAGGCTGGCACTCCAATCACCGCAGTTTGAATCCCGGGCATGCGCCATCTCGTAGCGTTACGTTACACACGTTCACTGTAAATACAACTTACAAATCACTGCTTGCAATTTCCAAGACTTAGGCCTTTTTAGTGCTAACAAAACATTTTTTAACTTAGCTTATCAATATTTACATGGGATCATTCCTCATAATGATAGTCTCTATCAGCGTGGACATGCAATCTCCAATCTTTGTCCCTGCTGTTTGCAAATTGAGGACTTTACACACAAAATGTTTAATTGTAATCCCAATATACATATTTAGGACAAATATACACAAACTGTTAAACGTATTACTAGATACAGTCAACCGGATAAGGAATTGAAGGAATTAATTTTTCCTCCTAGGTTTAATGTTTTTGCACGAGCGAAAAACAGAATTCTTCTCTGGCTAACTGTACAAAGAATTGCATTTGTGCTGGATAAGTCTCTGACGCTCTCTGAAGAATTATATATTTATCAACTGAAACTTCTCTTTTCTGAGTTATGAATTAAATGCAAAAATCGATTGTTGGGTCACTATGATCAAGCAATAGATTAAGTTATACGGGCACTCGTTCCCCTAGCTTAATTTTGTTAAACAAGGTTATATTATAGTACTTGGAGATATACTGTTTGGCTTTTTATAGCACTAGATTTTCTTGTTATGTATATTTAATGCTTATTTTTGTATTTACTCTTTTTCTGTTTAATTTCTGTTCAATACATTTAGTTTCTTTTTATTATGTTATCATTGTGTCTTCTTCCGTTGACTTTTGATGTATCATAGTAAATTAAATGTATTAATAAACTAACTCTATGGTTTATGGAACTCGCAAGTTTATCGCCGCAGTAACAAACGTTCGCCATTGGATTCTATCCTGGGCAGTATCAAGCCAGTTTTCATCACGAACACCTACTTCTCGAAGATCTCTTCTAATATTGTTCTCCCAACGACGTCTCGGTCTTCCCAATGGCCTCTTTCCATCGGGCCTTCCAACCAGGATAGAATATAATCTTCGTTTTTCCCCCATCCGAGCTACATGCCCTGCCCACCTTAGTCGTCTCGATTTCATTATTTTTACAACATCTGGTGAATCGTACAGTCCGTGGAGTTCTTCATTATGCAGTCTCCTCCACTCTCCAGTCATCTCGTCCCGTTTCGGCCCATATATCTTTCTCAAAATAATAATAATAAAAGTCGGTAAGAAAAAAAGGGATCTGCTTCTTGAGTGAAAGAACTCAGGTTCGAATCCCAACGCCATCAAGACTTTCTTCATTTTATCTTTCAAAATACATTTATATCTGTTAATATTTATGAATAATAATTACTTTCTTGCATTTTTCTTAGATTAGCTTAGATTAGTGACCATGTGTTAGCGTATTTTAGGTAAGATCCGGTTTGGTTATGTATACATTTACACTTTCGTTTCTTCCTTTTAAAATACATTTCTATCTCATCACATTTATTATTAATAATTGCTTTCTTTCATATTTAGTGACCATGGGTTAGCGAAGGTTAGGTTAGGTCAGGTTCGGTTATATATTTTTACATTTTCCGTTTCGAAATTCCGAGATCCTTACTGCGGCGACGGGCATGTTCAGGTTGGATGATCTCAGATGGACTGACTCGATAACAAAATAGTAGATTAAAATAGTAGTCTATAGAGCAGTGATCAACAACTTTCGTCCTTCATGACACAGTGCACATTGAGTCTGGAGGAGGGCTACCATTAACTCGGCCCTCCCAAAATATATGTGCTTATAACTTTTCAACTCTTGCGGTGCAAAACGATAAACTATTTCTCAAATTTGGTGTGGTGGAAGGGCCAAGTTAATGGGCCCTTTTCTGTTATGTGTTGAAATGTTCAACTTAAAACCGGTGATAACTTTTTAACCGTTCGTTGTAGGAGAAAAATGGTAATAACGACTGAGAAAGTAAAGAGAAAATATGATCTTTCATTTTGTACTCTTGCAAAATTTCTGTACGGGTCACTGTTTGTAAGATAAATGAAAAAAAAAGTTTTTCTCGGTATTTTTTCAAAATGGGGGCCGGTTCCGGAAAAATCCGAGATGGCCCTACATGCAGTAAGTCTTATGCTTCTATCATTAAAGGCACAATTTTGCCAAATATTTCACCTATATGCCGAACTATATATAGCCTTCTGTTACATTTCCATTGTGTCATCGAGGTTCAAGTAATAAAATTTATTGAAAATAGAAAGTGGTTAGCAATTGTTGAACCATTTGATTGATATTTCGGTAAATAATATTTGAGTAAGACTCTGAAGCGTTTAAACTGGTCAGTACCATGGAGGAATTAGATAGAAGGAGACGCCCAAGCTGCCAAATTTTGAAGCTGAAAATGGCCGCCCGTCAATCGTCCAGTGCGGCCATCCGCCATCTTGCGTATGGAAGAAAACCACGAATTCCCTATTGTTTTATGTACACCATACAGATAATATTTATATGAAATCTATATCATATGTTATGATACTTACATTTATTTTTTATGCAACATTTTAATTAGCTCCAGGTGCGGTTGAATGAAAAAATCTAGCAGAATAAACACTGCACAATGAAAAATATTGACATATGTAGCCGTTAAATGCGTAAGACCCCTGGCCACATAGGTAGATGTGCTCATTAAGGAATTTTTCTGCGAACGCGGCCGACACAGCTTTATGAGTTCAAAATCCGTTCAGGGCGTGGATGTTCCTCTTTTTTCTTCACTTCTGATCCAGAGGAAGGTAATGACAATTCACCCTTGGTTCACCTTGTCCAGCGGTCTTCCCAGTTCTTTTAAATTTTCCTTCACTTATTACTTGCATTATCCTCACTATTTAGGTTTAACTTGTATATATATCATTAAAAAATTCTAAACCAGAAAAAAATGCTTACACTGTAACTTAGATAAATTAGTTATTAATTCCAGATTAAATTCCGTAGAGGGGTAAAATAATAGGTAAAATTTTTGGAATTCGTTAATATTGAAAAATTTAAGCATTGCCATCTCGAATTAATGGAGAATAAAGCAGAAAGACCAGTGAAGAAGAGGGAACTCTACGGTAGCAGAAGGGCGGGAATTAGAATGTGTCTGATAAGGCAATAGCAAGATGCAATCCATGAGACATAATCTGGCTTTAATTAACCCACCTTCGCTTACTCAGCATTATTTTGTATCTATGCATGAATTTCCTCCCGTGCGATATCGACTTTATCGAGACGTGCGAGAAGGGATAGCCTCTTAAATATGTGCGCCGAGCAATCCTTAATGGCCGCTCGCAATGACCTTCACAGTGCATGGATAAGTACATTGTGATCAATGCAATGAAATCGATGCAAGGAATCTATGACATAGGTAATCACAACACTAATTTAATATATCAAGCATACACAATCCTGTTTGATAAAGATTATAGAACGATAAAGACAAATAAATACACAGATACGCAATTATATGCAGTTATGGCAATTCGAACTGATGAAATCGGGAAGGGCGTAAGCCATAGTGCTATGACCGCCCATACAATTCATTTTATCTGTATCGAACTGATGAGGCTTACTGCTGGAAAAACCGCTCTGCAGACGAGAGGAAAGCTCCATCACCGCGATCGAGCATTCAACTAAGATGTTTCCACACTGCGTTAGTCACAAGACAAATGCCACTGTGGTATTTCACATTAGGGTTTGGTTCACATCCTTCCCAAATTTCTAACAAAAAATGTACAAGGTTGTATTTAGTTTAAACACTGATTCTCAAACTAGTCTTGACCTAGCGATGGGAAAAATCTTTCCTACAGGAACAGGACAATGAATATAGATAATTTACAAGACTTGCTGCCACTGAACGTGTACCGCATGTTGACGTAAAACAGGTTTATTATCAGGAGAATGACTCAGAACACGAGTGTAAAAATAAGAACTCAGAAGCGTTTTCTGAGTATAAGGTATTTTGTATCATACGTAAAATTTAGGCTGAGTACGGTTTCTAAAAAGTAAACAACTGAAGAAACAAGCATAAATTTAACCAGTTTAATTTACACTTTACACCAGTGTATTTTATACATTAGGGCGTAACAAACAAGTAAAATAGTCCTTTGTAGTCCTTATTACCTGGGTGATAAACTATATAGAGAATCAGGCTTCGTGATCACAAATGTTTCTTAAAAAAAAAAAAAAAAAAAAAAAACTGGACCGGAATAAACGTAGTTCATATGAGCACTGGTTCATCTGACCTTAGCAAATTTTTACCTCTTTACTATGACCTATCATAACTGCATTCAGTGTTTGGAATAACATATCAGCCACACTTATTTCAAATTATTTATAACTGAGCCATTCAATCGTCTTTCGAACCATGTCCATTCTTGTTGGAAACAGGGTTTATCGATTTAAATGGATCTGAAAGTGATAATCTTTCAGCTGACCAACGGATTTAGACCTCGCTCAACCACTGAAGGTTCCATCTCACCATCTGTCTTGGCAACCCATGAATGTGATGGATTAAACCACAGATACAAGCTTAGAAAGTTCGTTCCTCTAAAACTTGTTGAAATGGGCTTGGCCCGTAGGAAACTGAGCGGCTCAATTTACATTTACTACCACTTGCTGAGAGAGAAATAAGTAATAAGCGTATGCCAAAGGGTATCCAAGTAGGTGAATGAAACTCATGCCTTCGAGATTTTGAATCTATATACCAAGATTTAATTAAGCAAAATACTATTTGTTATTATACTGTGAACATTATACATTGCAAATATAAGCGCTTTATAGACATTTATTGTAGAAAAATGCTATTTAAATCATCTCAATCCGTAGTGTAGTAGAAACATTCCATAATTAACAAAACTCAAGAAATATAGTACCGGAGAAAGGGGTGAAGTCAATCTTAACTACATGAATGTGATTTTGCACTCCTATCATCTGGTAGTTATGTGGAAAAGCGCTAGTATCTTGATACCAAAGATATTAATACATCGTTTTTTTTACGTAACCACCAGGTGGTTTTAATGCAAAATCACAGGCGTGTAGGTGTCGTTATGATAGACTTAATCCCTTTATTCGGTAATAGTTTAATGTGGTAAGCGTGAAGCTATAATGTTCATGCTTCACATAAAGTGGCTGCTTTGTGCGAGTCCTTACAGTTAACCTTACAAGGCTTCAAAATTTTACTCGTGACGGAATATGATTAATCTAGAAAGTGTATTTCTGGAGAAACCCTTAGAATTTCTATTGACCTGCTTTCCTGCATGATGCAGCCTAAGTGTCAACCACCTCTCACTTACCTTTCTTATAATAGTAGGAACGTGACCTTCTAAAGGGCTTAATTCTCTCACATGGCTGTCCAAAGAACAGAAACAATTACACTTTATGGCTTCCATTACAATCTTAAGAGAAATCGCCCTCTTGTTTGAAGCCACATGTTCAAGACCTCGAATGCTATACAACTTAAATTCCCTTTCGCTTAATCTACAGACATGTACAACATCTTTTGATGGTTCAGCCAATCCTCTATTCTTTTGGGAAATCAATGGATATGGATGATCTTTAGCATATAGAGCTTCGTGACATGGGTCACACTTAACAAATGGAGCAATACAAGAAACAATATAACCAGCAATGTATGGTATAACCATTTCAACGTAATTTGAAAAGAAAAACGGTTCAAACAATGCAACGTAATCATGATCTGAAAGCTCTACTGACGTCTTATCACTGAACAGAACATCCTCTACTGGAGGCTTTTCATTTGAGGCACTGCTTACAGACAATATTTGAATACTATCTAGATCGAGACAATTACCTGTATTTGCTGCCTTTATCTCATTCTTTACAAACAACTTTTTGTATGCAGCCATAAACTGGCGGCAAGTAGGGTTATTATTCCACCCACAATGCTGTCTCATACACCCAAAAAATGTCTCAATGTGATCTTGACTACATTTGTAAGTAAGAATATAATCAATCTTTTTTTCTCCCACAACAAGACTGTAGAACATGCTCCTAATGCTATATATGCATATTAAAAACCCCAAAAATCCAGTTTTCCTTCTCGATGCTAAAATTAGTGTACCATCCACCTGTTTTAATGTTTTGATATACATTTCAGCTCGAGTCATTATCTCATTACACTTTTCAAACGTTCTTTCA
>JAGDQP010053666.1:0-13511 GCA_022664845.1 Lepisma saccharinum
CAAGATGGCAGCAAGAGTTATTACACTTTGGAAATTGTTCAAAACGAAGTTAATTTCAGGGAATCAACTCAGAATTCTGAACCTAATTTTGAAGCGAATTGATAATTTTGAAGGAAGTTTATTTTTGAAGCGAATTATTATATCTTATAATCTATTTTGGTAATAAATGCGCAAAAGGAAATGAGCAATTAGGCTACCAGATTCTCTGCTTTCCTTATTTGTAGCTCAAGAGTAGCATTGCACATGTTTCTTTGTGGTATTTGTTTCACGTTAATGTCTATGCTTTTGTATTTCAAAGTTTAGAGGAGACAAACGAATAAGCTCAGAAGAATGTGAATAATAATAATATTATTATTAATAATAATAATACGTATTATTATTATTATTATTTTATTCACTACTAGCAGTAATAGTATCGTTACAAATGTAGTGACTCTTTTCAACTAGTTTCTAGTGTTACCTGCACCTGAAGGTTCCATATCGTTACGTATGTACGATGATATCCCTCGGGGAGCTTTCTCCAGTAGAATGGAATGGGACAGGTAGCGGTCAGTGCCTCTGTTCAATGTATTGCCCCTGTGTTTGCATTATGGAACAGGGAATACATGAACATTCTGCAAACCTTATGTTCGTCCTGAGCGGAACACAAGCACGAACGGTCTCCCCTGTGCTTATTTCATGTTTGCGATCGTAGCTACTAATCTTCACCAAGCAGTTATGCTATTGTGTTTTTCTTCCTGTTAAGAAGGACAGCCAACTGCATTTGTAATCTTGCTGTTGGATCTGCATAGCAATTCAGTCTTTCTGGATTTCGATTTTAACAGTTTCAGGAATCACATTAAACCTTACAAGTTCAGAACTAATCACATGATGATATCCTTTCAGGATGTTATGTACGCTCTATCAACTAGATTTGAAATACACATGAACGTTCCTTGCCCTTTCCAATTTCACGACATTTGGGTATACATTACGTTTTGTACTGTTAGTCCTCAATTTTTTAATTCTAGTGCTATTAGTCAATAATGATACGTGCGCCTTTCGATTCAAAGCTGTACAGTTCTCAATGCTGACAACTTTCCACGGCATAGCCGGGATTCTTCATCCAAGCATCGTGCCCTGCGCACTGTCCACCCAACCAACGGGGTCACCTTTTACCTTACGCTGCATTTGATATTCACATAATCACCGCCATTCCACTGACAAATGACACACTGTTTCTTCTGGGAGACATAATTCAACTGTTCATTGAATTATTGTTACTCATACTCCTGACAGCTGACAGTTATGTAATCCCACACGGTTTTTCCAAATCGCTCCGCATTAGGAATCTACTTGACATATGGACATGCAGTAAACGAATTATTGTTACCTGTCTCGAAGACGTCTCATTTATGCCGTTTTGGACCCTACTTTACTTGGAATAATTTTTTGGAATCCCCTTTTCCTTTGGGGAATCCCATGCGCCCTGCTTGTAGGAGTTTCAAACATGCATTTTTGGATAGCCCGGGTGTGACTTCCTCTAATTTACTCTCAACCGCCTACTCTCCGCCTTTTCGTATTCGAAATAATCAGCTCTGAAGTTCATTTTCCCACGGTTTCGGCAGCCTATAGCTCCGAAAGTACTTAATATTCGACACCCGTTTTTATCACGTTTTTATTAGTTCGATCTCAGGTACTCACCCTTAAATTTTTTGCACGCATTAAGGGAATACCCTGTATATATATAAAGACGGAACTGGGAGAAGACAGAAGGCGTAGAGAAAATGTTAATTCCTAAGAGAGAAAAAGGATTAAGAAACTTAAATATCCTGCTGATATGTGGATGTTGGTAAGAATGGAACAAACGATCCGGCATTACGTAGCCTGAATAATAATTTGTTATTGACAAGGGCCGAAGAGGGCGAGACAGTAAGTGGATAAACATCACAGAAGCCGGCAAGAAAAAAAAAGGGGGGGTCAAGTCCTAGATAAGTACTTATGGAATAAATGAGAACACACTATCTTTCAATTTGAGTCCGAGACCACAAAACAACTTTCGATGGAAAAAAATATATATATATTCAAAGACGCCGAGTTACTTTTCCAATCATAAAGCAGGTAGGCACCCATGAAAGATGACCGTAGCCAGCAGCCAGCAAGTGCGACGTTGGAGAGAATGTAATAAAGGGAAGCTGAGAAAAGCACATGTCATGTCAAGTTGCCTAGCGCGAGACATCAGACACCACTTGCCGCAAGCACTTAGTAATCGAACTGAAAATAGTTATATCTTGCAGGTGTAACGAACATTGCTTGCACGGAATATCGTATTCAGAGCTGAAACCGGATCACTTTGGAGAACCCAAGAACACCGGTTCAAAACCTGACTCGTTGTAGGTGAGCCCCACTAACATGTATGTTACAGATGGGAGCATAAATGGCACCGGCATGAACTTTAATTTCAGTTAAGGTCTTTAAGCATCTTTGCTCCGATTAGGGACACAACGTTCCGTGGCTGTATTGAAGCACAACTGCTCAAGTGAAATCACTCTACACAGTTTACTAACTCACTCTATAGCTTACAGAACTCGCAAGTTCATCGCCGCAGTAACAAACATGTGCCATTGTATTCTATCCTGGGTAACATGAAGCCAATTTTCATAACGAACATTTACGTCCCGAATTTGTATTTATTTAAAGGCCTTTAGTCAACTATGGCTCAGGTCGTATGGATGTTGATGAAATGAATCGGTGGAAAGAAGAGAACATGAGCATCTCAAGAAAACCCACGCACACGGTGTGTGTCCAGCACAAAGCCTACATGGCACGGGCAGGGATCGATGCGACGACCGCTAGCACGAGAGATGAGCGCTCTACCATCTGAGCCACGGTAACGCCAACCTACATTTCGAGTTATACACATTATTAAAATAAATGGACAGTTTCAGAGCAGAGATCTAAATTAGTCCCAGCTAGTTCACGGAGGTAGACATACATACACGTCATTCGCATATCAATAAAAGAAGTGAATAAAGATAGTACGGAGTTTTTGAGTTCACTCTGGAGTTGAACCAAACAGACATACAAAAATACTTTCGATTTCAATTAAATTCGTTTCCTGGGGGTTTGACGAGAAAAAAAAATTGTACGGAATTTCGGTGCATTTTATCACTATCAAACATTATTAGAACAAACGAACATTTAGAATTATTGCTATTATTGCAATTGCATAGGAAGAATAACAACATACGTCACTGGATGCATCGACTACTTCCATTAGTATATGTAAGCAAAGTAATCCTTGGCGTGTCTATGAAACAACATGCAAAGAAAGATACAGTGGGGTTTCGTGTCGTTTGTTTAGACTTAACGTTCAGGAAGACATCAGTCAGGCTGATCGGCCGCTGGGATTGAACCCGTGATCTCCCGAATGCTACGCGAACTCGCCGCCACTAAAGCACATAAGAAAAGTAAATAAAGGTCGGTCAGGGACGAAGTGAAAGGTTCCATCGTAGCATTTGTCCGGTAGGAGTGAGGAAAACCGGTGAAAACCATCAATTAGGATTTTCAGTCGCCGGGATTGAACCCTTGAGCCACCACGAAGCTACGAGGGCGTGTGGTCATCGTACGGTTTAACAAAGGTTGCACGCGTAGATTGAAATAGGTGCTACTCCAGGAGATAAAAAAGTAAGTAAATCGATTACGTAAGTGATAGGTCGTTTGATAGCGAAGTTGGGAAAGAAAAAATGTACCGGGACGCAGTCGTCTAGTGTGAGGCAGAAATCCCTTTGGACATTTGTAGGAAAAAAGGGGAGTATCCGCAGTCGGTGACGCAATTGAAGGGAATTTTAATTTAGGTGCTGTAGGCAACTAAGGCACAGGTCGTATGGAGGATGATGGTATGAAGGGGTGGAATCCAGAAAGTGGGAGAGCCCTCAGATATTGTATAACAATATCCACGCAGACGGTGGTCATCCACTACAAACCCCACATGTCACTAATACGGATCGATTCTATGACCTCTGGCAGCAGAGGTGAACGCCCTACCAACTAAGCCACCATGTCCCCCAGTCGCGGACTCAGGCATGAAAAGACAAGAGAGAGCCCATCTTGAGTGCGCTTACTACAGGGCTCCTCCTTTAGTCACACAGGTAAATACTGGGATGGTACCTAATTGAAGGTCGGAGGTTTCTTGCACATATTCCCAGAAGAGTGCTTGCCAAGTGACATTTTGCCGCAGCCGTGTAAGGGGGTAATCGAAATACGACCTCGAGGATGAGGGGAAGTGAGATCGCGAGGTCGGGGTCAGAGGGCTGTGATAGCCACTACTTTCAATTCATAGCAGCCCACCAATTGCATCACGATGTTGGGTGGGCACTGTTCCGGACCCACACACCGAGGAAAAAATACGGAGAAAATTTAGGATTAAGAGATGGCGCACCAGTCGTCTGTTAAATCTCACTCAAGTATTCACGGAAAACTTCCGACACAATGAGCAAACAGTTGAAGCAGAAAGCAATAAAAAACGCGCTAAAGTAGGCAGAAGGACAGACAAAATGCAGAGGAGGAAGTATAAAGTCGTCTTGGAAGACGAAAGAAGAGGCCACAATAAAAAGGACTACTGGCAACTTCCATAAATAAATCCCCCAACCCAAAAAGGCAAGAACTCAAGAGAGAGAAACAGAGTCATCATTTTTTATGTTTTTGCGAGACCAAAGACCACTAATCTTCCGATTCAAGTAGATCCCCAATTGGAATCAAGATGCTTTGTCAACCACCTACAGTGTATATTGGGAATTCGCCCCTCCCCTCCTCCCGCGAACAAATCAGAGACCACTCGCAAAAAAAACCAACAGCGTTAACCACTAGCTTAAACAGAATCTCGTATATGAATACTAGAGATTGTGGTCTAGTACTGATCCTGCTTTCCGATTATATCCCTATGTTCAGACCCAGATCCCCATTTAAGATCTGACAAGCACTACTTAAAAATGAAATGCATGGGTTTACAGTGAAAACTGGATGAATCTGATTATAAATAATTTCTATACGCATCTGCAGCTAAAGCCCCCTCACATTTCTCAAGGATGACGTCCCTCGGCGAACATTCTTCCGGTAGTAAGGATGGGGAAGACATCCACTAAGGGCTACCATTCCAGCATTTGCCTGGCGGTACTGAGCAACCCTAGGAAAACCTGAGTCACGATGTCTGGCGTGAGCGGGAATCGAACCCGTGCTACTTTGCTAGTGTTTATCGTAACCAGTGGATCACGAGATCGGGTTAAACAACTATACAGAATATAGAAATGATGCTCAGAAAAGAACTGAGGAAGGAGTCGACCATGTCATGATTTTTAGGGTTGAAGAAGGTCGGAGCTATGGCTCAACAGGAGTTTCTTAATCTAATCTACCGGGCCTAGCAGCAATAGCAATACTGCAATAGTCATAAATTTGTATTTTCATTTTACGAATCATAATAAATTTATGTAAACAGTGCAACCGTTACTGAGCTGCAGCAATGTTTAGAGCCGCCACTGCACGTGGGCTATATGAAATGGAAATAAAAGCAAAAAAAAAAAAGAGAGAGAGAGAGAGAGAGTTGTTTGTTCTTGTTAGCATCCCAATCAGAGGGGCAAAGCAAAAACCGTTCAACAGAAATGGTCGCGTTAACTGCACGCCAGTGTTGCCAACTACGTACTCTAAATGCTTCCCACTCGAAAGTACATTCTATGTCTATGGAATTGGCTGGACAGAATAACATCGCAAACAAGAAAAAAGAGTGAACGGATATGACGATACAGTTAGTGGCCGGTGATGTACAAACAAAAGTTCTGAAATAACAGAAGGAAATATGAAACGAGAGATCTTACATATCACAAATACCGTGTAATCCTTTATTATATTTTCAGGGCACACATTCTTAATTTATCTCAATTTACTCAGTATGTATGCACCTGAGAAACATTTGCAATTATTAGTAATGTATTTCATGTCTTCTACCCTCTGTGACCAACCAATCACGCTGTTTTCATTTGCTACGACATTGAACTTTTTCCCACACTATACTTATTTACACCAGTTACAAATAATAGACTTATTTACTCTATTTTGTACATTTTTTTTTTATAAAATTTTATTAGCTTTTTTTTTTGCTACAGAAGCGTAAACAATGTGTAAAGAAGTGTGGGAAATGTTCGTCTTTAATACATCTTGGTATAGGTGGTTCGATTCCGTTTCTTTATTCTTTCGCAGCCTATCAAAAGCTCTTTTACAATGAACACTCAAAAGAAGCTTGACTAAAAATCATAAGCAATAAAACGGTTGGAATTATTATAATGAATTTATAAAAATACTATAAAACAGCGAATTCACACTAACGATACAGGTTCTTGAAATAATATCCAGCGTTGGAAGTTCTTCGTCGGGGTTACTTCCCTTTCTTCTCCTTTTTTTCCTTCAGGCGCGGCGGTTAATGGAAAACTTAGCTACTTCACCTTGCACCAAACGACTGGATCACTTGCAGTTGCGTATGATTTCAGAAAATTCGGATCCGTCAGTCAACTAAAACTAGTATCCAAGGTAAATATACTTGATAAAGCTTAACGCAATAAAAATAAGGAAAAAGCTAAAAAGTTTAGACTGAACGGTATGGATGAGCCTTAGACAACACCCTTTTACTTCACTTTTTTTCTTTCTTTTTTTAGATTAAGTATCCTTCCGCGTTCCGACCACAATTTTTGTTGAAGACAGTTAAGAAAGTAATGTCAAACCAAATGTTGTGACAGCAAAATATGCGTTTGACTTAGTTATGCGAAACAATGTTCTCCTTTCGTAACGACAACAACCACAGAATGTCCTGTCTATACAGTCAGCTGTTTGGATCACCGAGGTGCGGGCACTGTTACCACTCTCGATCATACGTACACACGTCCGGAAAGGATTTACTAGATTTCCCGTTCGTACAGTTCACTTTAGTTACACTGAAGGATTACTATAATCAACAGCTCGCGAATCACAAAAATGACTCTTTGTCGTGCAAATAACATTCAAAATAACACTTCCTTTATGCTATGACAATGTTCGTTCAACCAATGTCGCTGATATGAACACTTGACGTTACGTATCTGTCACCACACATAAAATCTGAAGGTATCGGGAATCGCACTGCCATAGGATAACACAAGCTCATTGCAGACGTCCGAACGATAACACTTCACTCATAAATTTCGTGCGTAATTTTGAACTAAAATTACAATATTTAGCAATACAAGTAAACAGTATATCCACGCTGCTTACGAAATGGTTCACGTCTTGTCCATCGTCGCTTAAATAAAGTTCATTCCCGCAAAACCTCGACGCACCTTACGCGAAGTCATGTACACAAGACGTACAATTGTTCTGACACAAGGCGGGACAAATCAGTACGCTAAAAGATACTATTACCCACAATGTCTTGCGCACACAGAGTCTACGATAGTCACGTAATTACATATTAGGTTTATATATACAAGGAATAAGAATACGAAAAGCAACCTTATTGAAGGTTCTACTACACAAATAAATAAGTATATAACATAATACACAAAGGAAAGCTATTACCAAATAAGGGCATGTGTATTAAAATCAAGCTTCGCTACAAAAATGCTTGTGGCGACATATTTCTGACCCGAACGGGAAAACCCTTTCTCGCGTACAAAGAAACTAAGACAGCGAGGTCTTTTTAAGAATTCGCTTGATGCCACAATAAGGTAAAACCTTACAGAGAAGAAGGCATTAAGTGAAATGATTGTCACACAAACTGTTAATTATTAATAATAAAGCAAAAAAAGATATATTGTTATTCTCTCAATAAATACAAATGTAATTTTTTTTTGTCATTACGGTGACAAAATGGCGCTATGAACAATGACAAAAATTAACATGGCCACTAGCAATGTTTAATTTTTAAGAATTCTGGACCGTTCTCATATATATCATAAGAAAAAAAATAACTAAGGGTAACATTACTTTTTGAACAACCCTCACATATGAACAACAACGAACACAATCATATCCAATGTTCTCTAAACACAAAGAAACTTTACGCCATATTCATATGCATCTCTAAGAGAAATAATGACCAGTTCACAGAGATACACCATTATTCATACTTATTTAGGCATTCATAGTAAAAAAAAAACATTGTTACTCACTATTATTATTATTATTATTATTTCAGGTAGTAACTATAATTAATGAAAACAAATAAATAAATGGAATGAGTACAAGGAACTCGAACTGACTCGAACCTCAAACTCATGCACGTATTACGCAAAGAAAAGGTAAAAAAAAGTAGCCAAAGGATATGGATAGGGTCTATAAGTGGGAGGGGGGATAAGAAGTAAAGGAAGAGAAATGCTATTATGTTACTTCTTATCTATTTCCATCCAAAATAGTGGAGAGAAAATCTGCTGATGGATTCCTTTCCAGATAAAATATTTATCTCACATTTCCAGTTATAGTCCTCCATCTTCAAATGCGGGCATTAAAATCTACCTCCTCTAATTCCTTCAAGTTCTCTTCTAACAAACCTATATTAGGCATGGAAGCATAATACAAAACAACTTCATCCAAACAAACAGGAATTTCATGGTCTCGTAAGACACGTTAACTTTCTGTTCTTCCTTTCCCAGTTCTTCATTTAGAAGTCCCTTAAGATTGGCCAAACGTTTTGTTTAGCTACATGTTCCCAATGACTACGTGTTTCAGGTCAGCTTCAAACGTTCTTCGCTTTGCAATCCAACAGATCTTCTAAACTAGAGAAATCTTCGTTAATTTGCAACAACACTTCCTTTACTTCTGGTTGTTCAGGCGACAACAAGATTCTTGTATTTTATTTTAATCATTTCTCGTTCAAAATTCAACTCTGCTTTGAAGAAACTTAAGATTTCACGTCCTATCAATAATTGTTCCTTTAGACCATCAACTGATACAGTCATGTGAATATCACCTAGTTGCAGCGACCACGAACTTTCCTTCTCATTTTACCAGAAAAGTCCATCAAAGCGACCTCAGGAGCGGGGTCCAGAATAGGCTTCGTAACGTCACAGGTTACCAGCTTCCACGAGTCGTATTATATTTTTAAAAATATAGAATTCTTTACCCTAAAATATATACTAGGCTGCAATGATCTGTCGTTTGACTGGTTGCAGAACACTTTAGGGTTTGGGTCACAAAACATTAGCTTGAGAAAAAGTATCCGAACACATAAATAACTAAAAAAACATATAAAAAATTTAGATATACTTAAAAACAATTCGTAGTAAAAAGTAAAAAAAAAACTGTATGACTAAAATGAAAAGCATGGGGCGCGCCAACTCAAAAATTTATAGTGATTGTATATGAGAGCGCGCCCCAATGCTTTTTCTAGTCATACAAGCTCTAAGGATTTCCCGTCCCCTGTACATTTATTTCCTCCTCGACTTCCGTACCTACGTGAAGTACCGAGAATGACGGAAGTGTGCCCGTTGTGCTGAGCTAGGTGAAATGTTATACACAGCACATATGATTCATGCATTTCTGGCAAGCAGTTCTCTACTTCCAGTGTTGACAGTGAGGCTTCTTATACCAGCCCAGTTTTGTGGTAGACGAGGACGACATTTCCGAATAAACAGTGGACGGGTTGCTCGACTCGAGTTCGAGTATGGTACCCCCAGGCTGCCAGCATGCAAGCGCGAGAGCAAGCAACAGCGAATACATTTCTTCTTCTTCTTCAAGACTCCTCGGCACGAGGAGATAAATGGAACCGGTAAAATGCACCTTTCTTTCCAGTCAATACAAGTATAATATATTAATTAGTAAGAATATGGATAACGAATGAGAGTACTAAATAAAGTCTTTTCGCAACCGGAGTTAGCTTGTTCCCCGGAATAAGCGAACAAAAAAAAGTTAAAAGGTCAGGATCGGGTAATAAGTGGAAAAGGTCGAGTCAGGGTAAAACGTCAAATCCGGTCGAGTTGGGACGGATATGGGGCAGAAGTTCGGAGGGAAGAGCGAGAGAAAGGAAAAATGTGTAGAATGAAAATACATATATGAATGTAAGAAAGAAGTAATGTATGAGTGTGTAATGTAAAAGAATGTGTAAATGTATGGTCGTGTAGTGTATGTATGTGTATCACACGGCTGTTCATAATCCCACACTATTCGCTTCCGCCGAGCCTCAGATCTTCGATGTTCACTCGCTGCAATCCCTTGCCGAACTCCCCAAATGTATCCCTCAAACTTCTCTGTGTTCGAATCGCGTTGTTGCTGGAAAATACCTGTTATCCTTGAGCTATGCAGAGGGGTAACACACATACGATGAGTTTGTATTGTATAGCTAGTCTTACCATTCTCCAAATGACAAGTTGTTGTAATTGAATTGAATTGCAAATGCAGGGATGGTACCCTGACTTTTCCTTTCTCCATTCCTTATGGTTATCGACCTACGGGCTACGGCATGAAATGAAGTGGGGTGATCAGTTCCACGCTCGGCCGCCTTCACTTCTCAAGGTGCTCAGGAGTACCAAGCACATGTGTTAGGTAGAGGTTCGGTAAGGTACCATGACCTTACCTAAAATACCATCCCGGCATTCGCCTGGTGAAACGCTAGAAAGGGAAACCCTAGAAAATCCCAGTGAGTTTGGTCGGCCACGGAGTTCGAACCCAATCCAGTCTTCGTTCTCCTTAAGTTTATGTTGTAATGAAGTAACGGGGCAAGCCTCTTTTTCTGTTTTTTTTCCTTACCGGGAGCAAAAGCAACTGTCGTCGCACTTGCTTTTTATTTCACTTACATTTTTTTTTTCAATTGGGTTGTTGGGTTTTATGTTTCTTTTGCTGGTGCCTACCCATTGCCAATCCCTAGTTCGCTTTATCACCTGGACCACGAGGCCTGAGTGGTTAAGTTGAAAAAGTAATTTCTAATTTATTTAAATATGATGTGTTTCGTGTCGGAGCCAGGTGATGAACCTTGCTTCCTCTGTTTTTTCAATATAATTTATATGTAAAATAGCTTTAGTTTTCGGTTGTCACACCCATACACCACAAGACGTTCTGGCAACGTCCGAATCTGGAACCGGAACATCCAATTTACGTACACATTCACCAATAGACATACAATGGATGCTTAAAACTGGATATCTAAAAGAGATCCACGACTAAACATCCCATGGAAGCCGAAAACACCTCCAAAACTGGGCATCCCAAAGAGATTCAAGTTTTGACGTCTAATGGACGACGAATATATGTCCAACGCTGCACATTCTAAACCCATTCTAACTAACTCTATGGCTTATGGAACTCGCAAGTTCATCACCGCAGTAACAAGCGTTCACCATTGGATTCCATCCTGGACAATATCAAGCGAGTTTTCATCACGAACATCTACTTCTCGAAGATCTCTTCTAATATTGTCCTCCCATTGACGTCTCGGTCTTCCCAATGTTCTTCTTCCATCCGGCCTCCCAACCAGAATAGAATATAATCTTCGTTTCTCCCCCATCCGAGCTACATGGCCTGCCCACCTTAGTCGTCGCGATTTCATTATTTTTACATCTGGTGAATCGTTCAGTCCATGAAGTTCCTCATTATGCAGTCTCCTCCACTCTCCAGTCATCTCGTCCCGTTTCGGCCCGTATATCTTTCTCGAAATCTTATTTTCAAACACACGTAATTTATGTTCATCTGCTAGGGTCGTACTCCAACTTTCGCAACCGTAAAGTATTACCGGAAGAATAACCGTTCTGTATATTTTCAATTTCAATTTCCTTGATATTAATCGCGATGTTAGAAGTTTTTGGACTGAACAGAAACATGCGTTCCCCGATACTAACCGACTTTTTATTTCTTTCGTGACCTCATTTTTGCTTGTTACGTATGCTCCCAAGTATTTAAATTTGTTTACTTTCTCTATGACCTCATCCCTAATTCTTATGTTTTTAATTCCTTCATTCCCTGTGCTTCGGCTTGTTACCATGTATTTTGTTTTATCTATGTTTACCTGTAGACCTATCTCATCGCACGCTTCTACTAAGACATCGGTGTTGCTTTGTAGTGCATCTATATCGTCCCCTATTAAATCTCCATCATCCGCGTGTACAAACAGTTGATTAAAACCATTCAATGATAGTCCCTTTTTGTCCCCTTTAATTTTTAAAATCGCATATTCTAACCCAAAGTTAAACAGTATG
This sequence comes from Lepisma saccharinum, assembly GCA_022664845.1. Lineage (NCBI taxonomy): Eukaryota > Metazoa > Arthropoda > Insecta > Zygentoma > Lepismatidae > Lepisma > Lepisma saccharinum. Next base: position 12,186 of record JAGDQP010053666.1, read on the forward strand.
CTCCCAAGTATTTAAATTTTCATATGCACAAAAAACATAGTTAAAACTAAGACCACATGCTTTTCCTGCTTCTTGCTTGATGGGAGGGGGGGGGGGGGGGGCACTGACTCACCATGTCATTTGGAAGAAGCACTACTTGGACAATGGTTAACGCAGAGAGAGTCTATATGATACAATGCGTTTGACTACTACTGCAACTGCTACGATTTAGTTGCAAATAGATAAAATGTTGTAAACTATTTGTATGCAAAATGTATTTTGACTCACCCAGTAGTTGAAGTGGTCATCTTGTACACTGGTTGGAAGCACAATATATCACACACTATTGAAGAAAAAGCAATATTTTACCAAGATGGCGTCGTAAAATAGCTAATTTGTTGAAACCATGGAAATGTAACAACAATGAAAGGCAATCAATATGTTTCCATGTGAATCTATAGCTAGTGTTGGGGTTTAAATGACATTGGTCACTACTAAATACATCTTTTTGAAGATGATGGAACTGTTGATGATGTGTTCCATTGTGGCAGGAGGAGGAGCACTCTGATTGATATACTAGAAAGGACCTACATACGATGTCTTATTGACTACAGAATATATACTTTTTTCCCCTGAAATAATGATAGATGTTTCAAATGCTGGGAGATGGTGGGTGAAACCAAGAAGAACGGTTATACAAGGCGAATGTCGGGATAGTACATTAAATCCAGACCGTGCCCATCCGTTCGCTTATGTAGCCTTCGAGAAGTCCCGGGTTCGATCCCAGCGGCCGCCGACCATCTTGACCCAAGTGTTTCTAGGGGTCTTCCCCAGTACCACCCACCAGGCAAATGCCGGGATGCCACCTTCCATATAGGCTTTTGGGAAAAGCGCGTCGCATGCTTTTCTTTATTACGGTGATGCATAAACAAATTAACTTGTGAAAATATTATCATTTCTGGTTCGATTTTGATCATCTTTGAATATGTTGCATTTTGGCACTGTCAGGGACTAGCCTATGTATTAATAATTTACTTTAACATTCAGATAATATATTATTTAAATTTTAGTTCGACCGATTCTATAAAGTAATTTTTGTTTAACCACAGAACAAAACTGGGGGTTAACAGACTACAGCGGGATTTAGCCTGGCCCGGCCTCCCCTGATAAAAAGAAGAAAACACACGAATAAAATATATATACAATATATATGAGGCAAACAAGTTCAGTTACACGCGCAGGAGATCTGTAGGTACTACCATTCAGATATAGGCCTATACTTTGACTGATTTAATTTCCTGCAGTGTAAATATCATCGTACGTTTAAGCGCTTTATGCCTTGACCAG
>JAGDQP010053667.1:0-13510 GCA_022664845.1 Lepisma saccharinum
ACACGCAAAATAAACAAAAACTATTTTATATCGTAAATATGTATACACTAGTTTTAAAATGTTTAGTGTCGTAATCGTAATCACTCCTTTTTGCAGCAGTTGAAATATACTCAATGAACGGAGATTTCTATCAATAGTTCATAAATATTAAGTGAATAAAACTCAGCAAAATTCGTTGGAGTAACTTATTATTATCTTCATAGTTCGTGAAGTACGTTGTTACCTTATTTAATATTTTTCTCTGATGTTCAATTCTGTTGAGCCTATCGTCCAGCCTGTAGAATGCTGGACGTTAGGGTGGAAGGACGGTATACGGATTTTATTCTATATGTCCCATTCTAATACTGATCAAAATTTGCCTTTTAATGTCAGAAATAAGATTAAAAAGTTTCATTGTCATCTAACCACATCTTGAGGTACTGCAAGAGCCATGAACATATTTTTTTTTTGCTGAAACTTTTCAAATTTTATAAAAAAAATTCCTTTCATAACTGATTTTTTAGGTTTAATATTTGAATTTCATTAAAACTACCCCTATAATAATGCCAATAATTTAATTTTGTTGGCCAGCATTATTTATATATAGTATCAAAAACAGGAACAAATGAAGATTTGTCTTAAAAAATCAACTTTAAGGCAGTAAACTGAGTAAAGTACTAGTTGATCTGATATTGTAATGATTCTTCTATTAATAAAAAAAACTATTAAAGTTACTTGGAATATCTCCATTTGTTTACTATAAAGTATACTGACAATAATGAACCAAATCGTAGAGCAGGAAAGGTACTTAACTTAAGCAATAAAGGCCACAATCATTGAAATCACAACACACGTTTATTCATAGTATAAAAAGTAATTGACAGAAATTAAACATAATAACAAAGCTAAATCAGTTCTTTCTATTCAAAGCTCTTGAATACATTTTAGATAAAGTGTTTTTGGTTTCAAATTTCGGCATCATCTTGTGAGAAGCAATTCTAGCTTTGACGAATCCATTCCTTTCTTCTAGACCGCAGACACAGAGTGATGATTCCGTCACAAGCTTGATTACTCTTGTGTGTGTGGCAAATCAATAGAATGCATCAGGTTACCTTATCTTGCTTCACTTATACACTTGGATAAATCGTCATCGGTTACGTGTTTTGTCATCGGTGGTTCTGTGATTGTTACATCAGCCAATTGATCATGTCAATATAATCTTCAGCTTTGAGGTTCAGTTTAGGTATCACAAACTTCCTTACATCATTCTTCAGTTCTAACCTTGCATTCAAAAGTCGTCGGAGGCCTAACTCTCTGATGTATTTTCTCTCGTCACTTAACATACAGGGAAGCATGTTTTCTGGGTGAGCGTAATAGCCATTTCTTTGAATAACCGAGTCGATTATTTTGAGATGTTGTTCGCAAAGGTAACGTGAAAACGTGATCAGTCTCCATAAATCCATCAGTCTCACGCCACATAACTGCCAACCACCGAGACTGTATGGACTACCGAAAATACATAAGACTGACATCCCAATGAGACCCATTGTCAGTGCAATTGGAAGCCCAACTTACCGTCTGGCCAAGTACCTCACTTCTCTTCTTCAATCCTTGGTGGGACAGTGTGAACACCACGTCAAGAACTCATATGAATTCGTGGAAATACTGAAGACCATGTGTATTTCTCCAGATGACATCCTAGTCAGCTTCGATGTGGTCTCTCTGTTTACCAAGGTTCCAGTACAGGACACGTTACTTCTACTCAGCGGACACTTCCCGCCGGTGATTGTAGATTTATTCAAGATCACATTAACTTCCACATATTTCCTCTTCGACGGACAGTACCATGAACAAACAGACGGCGTCGCCATGGGATCACCTCTCTCACCAACAGTGGCAATTTTTTTCATGGAGAGTTTCGAGCAGAAAGCACTAGAATCAGCACCATTAAAACCATCATGTTTTTACAGATACGTCGATGATACATTTGTCATTTGGCCACATGGTAGAAATGCGCTACAGTCGTTCCTTGAATTTCTCAACAATCAACACAGCAACATTAAGTTCACCATGAAAACAGAAACGGAGGGCTGCATACCATTTCTAGACATCCTCATTCGTCGCAAGCCTGATGGAAGTCTGGGCCACAGTGTTTATAGGAAGCCTACCCATACCGACCTTTATCTCAATGGAAACAGTTTTCACCATAAATCGCAGTGCAATACAGTCATCAGCACACTTGCACTTAGAGCAAAAGCCATCTCAGACCAAGAAAGCCTCCCTAGTGAACTGGAACATCTCAAGAAGACCTTACTGCAGAATGGATACAAAAAAGATGACATTCGTTTGGCCCTAAAAAGGACCTTTTCCAGCAAGAAGAAGACCACCCCAGAAACTGAAGATCCAGTCAATATTGCAGTCCTGCCCTACACTGGTAAACTTTCTGGAAAGCTTGCAAGAATCCTGAGGAGACACAACATCAAAACCATTCACAGACCGCCGTCAAAAATCAGAAACCTACTTCGTCCAGTTAAAGACGACTTGGATCTTAAGACACCAGGAGTATACTGCATTCCTTGTGAATGCGGAAAAACATACATAGGACAAACAGGACGAACAGTAGAACATCGATGCAAGGAGCATGAAAGATACATCAAGCTATTTTATCCGGAGAAATCAGGCCTGGCAGAACACAGCATAACAGAAGGACATATAATTTTATTTTCTGACACTAAAATTATCTCAAAGAGCTCCAATTACTGGGATAGGATCATAAAAGAATCACTTGCCATACTACAAGAACCTAATAATGTCAACAGAGATACAGGATTTCAACTTAGTCAGACTTGGACACCAGTCATAAAGAAAGCATACATGAAAACGACCAATCAGTGTCAAGCTATAGGCCAACCAATCAGAGACACGGATTCTTAAGCTCCGCCCCCTATCGTTACTATATATAGTACACCTGAACTGGTCTCAGTACACTTGCCCTGAAGATGAGAACAATGTCTGTTCTTGAAACGTCGGCTCTATCGTCGGACTTCACCTGACTGATATCCCGAGAACATCTATATAGTCTCCATAAATGTTTGGCTCCACTTACACACGAGGGTTTCAGTTTAATGTGAAACCAGATGGAAGCATACACCTTAACTACATACTCTGTTAAAGTTTTAAGGTTTCTGAAGAGTTCTCTGTTCCAACATACAACCGATGAATGCGACTGGCTAACGTCAGCCATCGTGAATGTGCTAACTTTCCTGGTTTCTTCATGGCTAGATCGGGGGGGGGGGGAGAATCCACTTGAGATTGATCTACATATTTCTAGTAAATACTTTTTATCAGTACTTAGATCTTCTTGCATTTCAAGGCCAGGAAGGTTGTCTTGTATGGGTGAGTACGTCACTACTGGAAGTTCGTGACAGTTATCAAGTTATTTGCCTAATACCCTCCAAACTCATTAGATCCTTTTGTCTTTCCACCCAACGCGCAAAACAGGTGGCCCAACGGCAACTAATTGCAATGAAGCAAACACATTAGCCACTGCAAAGACTTATTTAAATTCTTTCCGAGTAGAGCGATAACAGCATTTTTAGCTCCAGTGTTCGTAGCAGTGCCATCACATCCAATTGCAGTCATACTGTGCAAGTTTAAATCACAGTTACTATTGAAATATTAAATAATACTATATTTGATGACTGCACCTGTGCCAGAAGCAGGAGCAACATTCCCTAGAAAAAAAAAAGGACCAAGTTCTTCTACTAATGAAACGTGTTCTTCAATGACAGTATTTTTGTAAAATTTGTTTCCTTTTCTCTCTTTTACAATTGTCTTATCCTTTCTGCCATCAAACAACAATCCTTTGTTCTCTCCGACTTCATCGTTGACACTGTTTGATATTGCCCTTTTTCGATTACTGGCTCTATCTCTTCGAATTTTCATTCTGTCAATGGCGTTAGTTTTATCCTCCTCAGAAATAATTCCAGCATCTTTAAGAACGGCACTTGCTATGGCTGCTGCAACCCTATCTGAAACCCCAGTACGGTCACAGATAGAAGATACTGTTGGTATTTCTAGGATATTTTTGTTGGGGCCTGAATAGAGGTGGAAGGCGTTTCAATTTCATATGATTCAGCCGACAACTCATATAACTCACATATTGTATCATAATCGTCAGGTTGAAGTACATCCATTCCAGTCATATTAGCAGATTCAACCGGCAACTCGTCATCCGAATCATCTGATTGAAGTACGTCATTTTGCGTTATATTAACCGCCTCAGCTACTAACTGTTGTTTGTATTTAAGCTCTTGTCGAATTATCTTTAACTTCCGCTCCTCTCTCTGACTCAAAATCTTAGTAACTAACTTATCAAGTGTGCTAATACACATTTTCCTCTCAGTTCTTTGATCTAGTAAAACCTTTTGTTCAAGTATAGGTACTTTTTGTCTTTTGTACACTTACATTCTGAGAACAATTTGCACTTGCAAGCTGCTACGTCAAAAAGACTCTTGCTTTCGTTTAAAAAATTAGCTACAGTTAAATCATATTTTTCTGTACCTTTTCTTCCATTAGATATATTTAATATTTGATTCTTCAAATATTTGATATTTGATCTTAATATATTTCTATATTTGTCATGATATGCTTTTCCCATTTGCAACATACGGGTACGAGACACTGTAGGAATTGATGCTTTAACCCAAACAGTTTCAACTTTCTCCATAATAATTTTTTAAGATCTCACTCACCGTTGGCTCTTTTGATGTTATATCTGGTTTCAACTCATGTCGAATATAAAGGTGCTACTTCATGATGTCATCATAGGTTGGTAAATATGTTTCACTCAATTGTTTAGGATGTCCGAAAATGGGACATTCCTACTGAAGTCTAGTCTGAACTTGTTTTGACACCGTCTCTGCCATCTCATTAACAAATAAGTATTATGCAAATACACTAATATTCCACTAATACACGATTGTTCTGACACTAGCAACACGATCAAAAGGAATCGTACACAACATGAATCAAACACTTGTGTCTTACACCGACTCTTGGTCTGGACTGACTCAAAAGGATAGATAGTATAGAGGGATAACTTCCTATACCAGCAATGGTAATCGCCAGCGTCTGCTAGCGAGAAACGCAGCCAATCAGGGAAGGCCATGCGTTGACATTCCCTTTCGCGACAGGGGAATTAACAACCACGGCATGGATGCGCGTGGAGGAAAATTATACAGGAAAGTACTGAATATCGATTCGTTTTTGTTTGGTGTTGTCATGGGTGTTGCTTTACTCTGGTACCAGGGGCGCTCCTGTCGCTCAGATTACCCTATCAGGGGCTGGTTGGAATATCTACTCCCTCCTTCAATCTATGGACTGACTTACAATCTGAGGCGTAGAGAGACAAGTCGTCACTTGAAACAGTCCACTCCCCCTCCCACCTGCTCGCTGCAGACAAGCGGAAGCACGCTCCCCCTCTCCCCTTCCCAGTCCATACTATGTCAACAACCAAGATCAGCTGTAGGCTAGTGCACCTTAGTCATCTAGTATGGCTATTTTCAAGCAGAAATTGAAAAGCACGACTATATTTATTGCAAAACCAAATGTATTGAAATTCGGTAAATTTAACTAAAAAATCATAATTTCAAACCTCTTACCCTACTCCAATTGTGTTCAAACTTTACAATTGATTAAATAATAGCAAAAGGCAACTTTTTATCACTATTACATATTGAAATTAAAAAAAAACTATTTTTTTTCGTTCCACCCTATTGGACGTCTAACTAAACGGCATTTGTCGCAGTCTCTTATGCAAATTCCTTTTCTTCCGTTCACATTAAGTATATTTGGAAAATAAATTATGCACGTTTTTCATTAGTAAACTTTCTAAAACTACACATGTGCAGTTACATTGCATGTCCCTTTCAGGAATATTTCATATTTTCTCCAGTGTGAAATCTCATTTTGCGAAAAAGAATATAATTTGGTAAACACCAACTGTCTTATAGCTTTCTACTTAAAATCTACTAATATTAATACATTTATAAATGAAAACCTTCATCGCTCGTTACGCAAAATACCAGTCTCTATGTTTACATTCTAAACTCACTAAACCTTCTCTTCGGGTTTTACATTCACATGTTTCTGTATTTAACATGCAATCCGAACTATGTTTTCAATTCTAATTGCATAAATGTATAATTGTTTATCCCATAAGGAAGTTCTGCTTCTCCTTCATAACTTCAACTCACATTAGCTAATCATATGGTTTCAGGTCAGGAGAAGACAAAAACTTTCTTAGAATTAACGGTCAATATTATTTTCAATGCTCATTTTCTGCGACAGGCATTCTAGTAATAAAATATAATTTTCTCATGCTAACAAATCGTTTCAAAGACATCTAAACAATAACAGAAAGTAACGCATGCACATTAGACAATTTAGGATTCATATCAATCGATATAATGAAAAAAAATCCATTTAGATATTATGTATTTTCCACAAAAGATCATCTCTGGAAATAGCATCAACAGACTTGCGGAAATAAAAGCGTAACTTCATTTTATATTATGTGCTATTAAATAGGTCAAATGTATTTTTGATTGGGGCCCTAGCCATAATTTGACTTTACATAAGGCCCTACAAAAACTAGCATTTAATGCTACTCTCACGAAATGATGAACTAAATAATATGGTCTAGATAAGATAAGATTTACTTTAAACTACTGTAAATCTTGTTAGTAGAAGTTAGAACTGAAAACACCACAAACGTTCCTTCTTAACCCTCATTTGAAAAAAAAAAAAAGGTTAAAGAAGCTGTATTTGCCTAATTTGTTTGCTTGTATGACGCACAATTAATTTTATATTTCTCCAATATTAAATTTATGAAACGCCACCATGAGCCTGCCATCTGTTATTCAATGCGTAATTGAAACAGCAGATACTGCTCCTAGCGTAATTCTCAGGTAAATTTCTTAAATCCTTTTGATATGTATTAAATTTATAATGAAAAAACGTATTCTACTTCAATTAAATTAAATAAAAATAATATCAAAGAAAGAGATGAAAAACTATTCCATTAATATTGAAAATCAAATTAATCAACCAAATAGTATACTGATGAAAATAACATATTATAAACACAATGCAAGAGACCTAGTCTTAAGATTGCGGATACGGCAGCTACTTTGAGAAATAACGGATAGTATACGCTAAATGAGCATTTGTAGTGACGAGAGGTAAAATTAGTATCCAATATGTTATGTAAATCTTGAAATGAATCTCTAGCTCCATTGCAAATTAACCAATTCTCTCAGTAAATATGTTTATGCAAATATTTTCATCGTAACTTGTATCAGCCCTTTCAGTCAAAGTTTATCACTGCACTAATAGGTTGTATTATATTCTGTGGCATTAAAATAGTATATTTATTAAGGTTCACAATTTATCAGACTCTATATCTTTTGATGGAATCTTAGATTCCAAAGGTTTCTAACCAGATATTCTGCCAGACCAAATTTCCTAACTCTTTACTCCATGAAACTGAAAATTCTGGTAGAATTCCTGAAATCAACAGTCATGAGCTAAAATTGTTCGTTTCCCTTATTATAGAGCTTTAACCATTCACTCAAAGATCAAAATATTTATGCTTTTCTGAGGGGATATACTTTGTACAGGCTCGAAAGTGTAATAAAATACTATATTTTATAATTTCCGCCAAAGTACTTGTCTGAAGTACTCTTGTCATCAAGAATTCAATGCTATATATAATTAATCCGCTCTAATGTAATACAAGTGACCAAGTATTCTCGTGATTTAAGGAAAACGTTTGCTGTACTAATCTTGCTTAATGCGTTTCCGATCATCAATGTCTGAAACAGGTTTCCTTTGTCTTAGCCAATGGCCATACATTTCACATGTTATATCGATATTTTCAAATCTGTTTAATATAGCCTAAGTAGAATAGGTGATTTCATTTAGAACCATTTGAACATGCTTACTATTATTTTGGAAGCTAATAGAATACTGCACAATTATTTCCTGTTGTTTTTGGATTTTCAGAAGTAAGAATCTAGCTTGGGATATTTGAGAGACATTGTATTTGGTTTATGAAAGAAATTAGGAAGTAAGATTCCACTTGCATTTACCTGCGTGTCACTGTAAAGCTTCAAGGAATGTGAGTTTATATCAGAGCGAGTTTACGTTTTCAAAAGGAAATATTTATATTGTAAGAGAAAAAGCAGAACATGTCTTGAACATGTCGGGAAGTATTACAATTGAGGGAGCGAAACAAAAAGATGGAATATGGAAAGACGCATTCACGATGACGATTATTTCCTCGCCAGTAGAAAAAGGACTGAATATATTTTCGGTAGAGTGTATATTGAATTTGAGGAAGGAAAGAATAAATAAGTTTGGAGCGTAAGCCAGGCAGAGGAGGGAAGAATGATTTCGGTGAACGGTTGAGTAATGAATTATTTTTTGGAGTTTAGGAGAAAATGAGATACACTTGAGGCACTAAACCATTGATTAAAAATATATAAATAAATGAGTTGTAGGTTGTATGGTCAGTAACTGAATGATAGTCAACGCAGATTGAGGCGAATAAGCTTGGATTGAATGAAATTAAGAACACGTAATTACCAATATTAAAGACTTATACATCTACGTTAAGACAAGCCACATCTTACGAAATACCAAGTTCACGCAACGGACGGCTTCCAGAATTAATAGAAATGAGAATCCATTAGGAAACTACAACCAACTGCATGTACATAAAAATAATTATTTAAGAAACTACATACATAACGAAACTACAACTAATCCAACTGCATAGAAAGGGGCTAGTGTAAAAAAATACTTTCTCCAAAAATTGTCATTTTGAGATTTTTATATTGTTTTGCAGTAAAAAACAATGCTCTTTCTAATGGTGCAAAAGGAAGTTTTTCCTCCGTCCCAATAGTGAACTAGACCAACGTTCGTGTTCGGAATCATAAGCTGCCTAGATTGACTTGAAGGAACTTTCTTCGGGATGAAATTTGTTTCTGCACCGACATTCTATGTACGGAAGCAAAATGGCCGCATTGGAAGAGGACGATGTTGCTTATGCTCTGAGAATTTAAGCGATAATGTCTCTCTGTATAGTTCTGGGAAAGAGTATTAAAAATATCTGGGTGAAAAAGTATAATCTGGAAGGGGGTAGATTCAAGTGACATTCAGATTAGGCGTGGATGTTCTGACTTTCTGAGTACAATAAAACAAATGTATCCATTGTTTCCATTGAAAAATCTTGTTTGTCTTGGAAATAAAGCAATTATTTGGTAAAATATTTCAATCAATGAGAAAAGAAGTTTACATTTTGTTGCAAAAATGGACTTTCTCCAAAAGGAAATAAAACGTTGAAATGTTGCATTCGAAATATTCATAGGCTGAGTGAGCATTGCCACCTGTCAGAAAATATTTTTATCATGAATCCTGAATTTTTAAAACAGTTTTTTCTTTCTCCTGTAAAATGAACAAAATGGAGAAAGTTCCTTTTTCTCTGGGCCTTTCGTTTTTTCAGACCTCATTCAGGGATATCCCTCATAGCAATTTTACTTTTATATAGTAATTTTAATATCTATTAATATTAATACAAAGTAGGCAGTGTTTGTAGGTCGGTAGTATAGGCCTAGTTAGAACTACTGCTTCTGTTGTTTTCTTTTACTTTTTTTTAACAGTCAATGCAAGTTTAATACATTTCAGTTCATGAAGCCTTAACTTTCGATGTGCCAGTAGTTGGGGATAGTTTTAACTTCATTATAGAGGCAAAATAGTAAATATAGTTTTGGGATTTCCGTCCGTATTAGCATTATTTTAAGCTCTGAATATTTCTTTTATTCCTAGGGTAATTAAAATAGCTTGTGTTCTTCCCATACTGTGAACTATTTTTCTTTCTCCCAATAGATGGTTTGAAGGACAATCAGATGCCTCGTAGATTATGGCATTTAATACAATGTATTATACAAGGATTATCAGAACGAGACGTCAAGCAGGACCAGGCGAGTGACAAGGTAAAAAAACGGACAAATTCAGATGCAATGTATTACATACAATCAACACAGGTACAAATATCTCAGTGCCTCAGAATTCTATTTGTTTTTTATATCTTGTAAGAGTTGAAATTCCTTGACGTACGAAAACTTTCGAATTAGCAGTTTCTCTTCGTCTACTGTAAAAGAATACTATATATAATAGAACATCACATACTCTAAGTCTACTCACATCGGCCTAAGACAAGGAACGAAAGACTTGCATGAGGCAGTAACTCAGCAAAGTTTTGAATGTGGCAACTGTGGTTCGCTCCGTCGAGATATATCACATTGGAAAACGAATGTGCGCCCAAGGAAAGAAAATATAGGAATTCAACATGTTTAAATGTCTTTGCTTCCTTTTCAGGTACTGGTCTTTTTCTAAGTTTCTTTCTTATTCACAATGTAAGTAAATAAATCTTTGAATAAATGGTTTAGATCCGAACGAACAGTTTCTTTAATTAAATGAAATTTTAATCTACAAAAGTAAACTCTCTCCATTACTTTAGAATAGCAAGTTCAAAATAATTAGGCAATACCATCGGTTGAAAGTGTTAGTCCGATAATGCAAATAATATTTGTTGTACCTACAAATCGTAACCAAAAAGTAAAGAAACAAACAAACATTAATGTAGTTTCTAAAGGTACAGTATACGATACATCAGCACAATATTATCTGTAGGGTATCCCAGTCATATACGTAAATACTTCGGGAGATTATTTGTCACACCAAAATAAGAATAAAAGTTTCTGTAAAAATGGGCCTGATTTCACTTTGTTTAGACTACAGCGTTTCTAGCTTGTAGCCCAATGTCGACGCCTTATAATTAGAAGAAATGAATAGTTCTCGATAAATCAGAAGTGACGAATTCAATGAAGATTTTTTTGCAGAAACTTTTTTCCTAGAACATGGCTGATATCAGGAGTGAGATCATAATGTCGCTGATTATTGAATGTTGCAAACCTGGCATGGCGTTTACAATTTCTAAACGGCGTTCATAACGCCTTCGTTGGGTATTTATCACCCGTTAGTGATGATAAAATACACACGTAAAGCACATACCGCAGTGTTGCAAACTATAATACGAAAATAAACAGTTTTTATAAAATCGCGAAAATCTTTCTGTCCTATCATAAAAGCACTAAAATCTACTGTGTTTGTTTCACGTATGTTGTTCATCACAACTAGGGGAAGGCAAATGCCTAATATCAGGACGTAGTGTCATTGAAAAATTGTAAACGTTTCCGAGTTGGCATCACTGACAACCTGGTGACATCGTCTTTTCAGTTTTGATATCCACCACGTTGATATAAACAAATGCCTCTCAACGAACTATTCAACGAATGTTTCATTTCTAATTTATTGAGAATTAATTATTTTCTGTCCACTATTAGAAGAAGCTCTGTGTTTCGAAACTAAAGCGAAATCGGCCCTATGTTTATAGGAAATTATACTCTTATTTTGATGTGACAAATCATCTCCCGAAGTTTCGCGTATGTAACTGGGACACCCTGTATATATTAAATAATCAGTTACTTTTATGTCGCGACAATCATAAGAAAAGCAATTCGTACCAAGCCTTTTCGAAGAAACATTTAGGAATTACGTTAATGGTAAACTAAACTTAATACATGAAATATAACACAAAATATGTATTGTATGTTTTTTTTCTAAATACAGTATACATAAAATCACTCTCGCACACTTTAGGGCTGAAGGCATGTCGTCGTATTCAAGACTGAAGGACGCCAGTATATTCTTTAAGATGTCTACACCTGCGCACAAAAGGATGACTGAGTAAAGATTTGTAGAATGTAACATCCAAACAAATATTATTAAAACTCAATTAGCGTCAAAGATTCAAAAACTTTAAATTTGCAAAGACTTATTTCACTTCGAAAGACGTCTTATGCAAATTTCAATAAATGTAATTCCAATATAGTCTAGTAAATATAAGCACAAGAAGGGACAACTCGGACGTAATTCGAGAAAGCATGCTGCATATAGATAAAATAAATAATTACAAGGTTTCTTAATACACTCCAAATGAAAAAAAGAATCTTCGAGGAAAAGAATGTATTTTGAAATTGTTTTATATTGGTTCTGATAATCATTACCGAAACTTTCTATCGATTTATACAACTTATAATTAGGTTTGTATTATTTTTGGCAAGTAAAATGCAATAGTGTAGTTACTTAAGTTTGCAATTTGCATGGCTCTATCAGACGATCGAATTCTAGTTTCTGAGAACTCTCAGTCATGGATTCTACCAAACAACCCACCACACTCTTTGAGGTGTTACACGACAAATTATCTAGCATATACTCCCAACTAAAACATTTACATTTGGCAACCTACAGAAACTTCCGAAACTGAACTTGCTGCGATTCCATTTTATACACGATAACTAAGAGGAATCCATTATAACTCTTAAACTCAACAGTGTTACAATAACAGTTTCCTTAGCTGTATGAATTATCTTAAATCACGCATACCAAAAATGAACATGCAAAAGTTCTTGTGCATTGCAAGATAGTTTAAACAATATAGAAACTCGTATACTCACTAAAATATTTGCTCTTGTTTTCTCTACTAAGAAATTAATTAAAACCAGGTTCTACAGTCAAGTCAATCTATCAAAATATAAGTGAAATGAACTAAATTATTAGTATAAAGGAAACATTTAAATGTTGATAAGGATTATGATGCATAATACAGTAACCTTCCAACCAGTGTCTGAAATTGCGTTGGTTTGAGTTATTCCATTCCCATACAATAAACATTTCACATTGTAATATTCAAATGTCTGCAATGTAACCAGAATTGATTTCTACTTGCAACTTCATTAACACTTCATATTCGAAAAATGTTTCTTGAAGATTGTAATGGAACACGTACAAAATCAGCCGACATCTAAAGTTTTCTTTAAATAGAGTATGCCTTCTAGTAAATCAAGCGTTAAACCTTTTTATATTAACTCTGATCTTGGTAGGTGAATGCGCAATCGTTTTGAAATGTTTTAGTATCAAGAAGTAAGAATATATATGGAAATATTGTAAATAAGTTGTATCTTAATTTTCAGTGAAACTGAAAAATGAAATTCCTCTTGTATCTGTCTTTGTGTTATTTTCCGGTTATTTTCAATGTTTTCGTATAATCAGGGCTAGGAATTTAGGTACACAACCTTTTCTTGTGGGACAAATTAGAGGTCTTTGAAAAACAATGTGTGAAATATTGCCTCTAGTTGAAAATTGAGGTAATTTTTCAGAACGTTTTCCCTGTTTTGAAACCTTGATCACTTTTTTGCTCCACTTTGCCAACAATCTCCCTTTCTCCTCTTTTACTGCTACTTTTTAATATACTCTACAGCTTATTTTATCATTTGGTTTACTTTTTCACATTTGTGTTGCACTTTGTATTACGTATCATGATAGTGTACACGGGAAGGAAACT
>JAGDQP010053668.1:0-12362 GCA_022664845.1 Lepisma saccharinum
TTTTACTGACGTGAAAATAAAAGCTAGTGCACTATTTTACAAAAATAACTCATTTCACAAATTGGAAAATCGTGTAATTTAAGTAAATAACGGGCAAATCGTCGTGTCGTATAAGTTTACATCAACTAACGGATAAATCGTGTGATATGAGATTAGATTCACAGTAAATAACAAAAAAAGTCGTGTTATTCAAGATAAGATGCACAGTAAACAACGAATAAATCGTGTCATATAAGATAAGATTCACAGTAAATAACGAAAAGAGTCGTGTTATTCAAGATAAGATGCACAGTAAACAACGAATAAATCGTGTCATATGAGATAAGATTCACAGTAAATAACGAAAAAAGTCGTGTTATTCAAGATAAGATGCACAGTAAACAGCGGATAAATAGTACTATTAAAAATTCCCAATAAATAAGTCACAAGTTCACTAGAAACTTTGAATGTTTGCTTACAATAGAACACTCACTGTGTCGACGTGTTGAAGTTTCTACACCTATCTTAAGCACAAAAAGTTTGGATACACTTTACGAAACATCCGCGAACAACTTTTCAAGATATGAATATTCGTCTGTTTCAGTGTGAAAATTGTCATCAAGCAAGAACGAAAGTACACTCTAAAGGTTAACTCCGCCGATGTTTTTGGAGAAAAACAAACTATACATCGAATGCAGATCTAATAAACGTATACTATATATTTGGACTAACTGAAGTATTATTATAATTTCACAAATAGTAAATATATCTATAGTTTATCAATTCGTTCACACTACAAGATGAAAAACAAAAAAGTTTTGGATTTCCGATAAGTTGGATCACATCACAAAGCGTAACCTCCACAGATTTAAGCGCTCGCGTATATTCGTCTCCTTTCGGATCAACTTGGAGAAAAGCTGGAAAACACAAGACACGAGTCTTCCACATACACGTGGAGTGGGCGCGGAGAGGGGTGGAGAAAAGGGAGGAAGCAGAGAGTTTTACGTCACACCAAATCGGACCCCTTTTCCTCATTTCTTTTTTAAACGCTTTTTTTATTACTTTTTCCTCCCTCACTTCTGTTTTCCTTCACTTTCGCAGTGAGAAAAATAGACAGACGTCTTCTGAAAGGAGGAGATTCTTTTTCACTGTCTTCAAGTTTTTCGCCTTTACTCTGTATGATTTTCCTGATCGTTACAGCCAGAAAGAATTTGGTATTGAATTACACCTTCCAAAAAAAAAACTACATAAATTGTTGAAATTCAATTATTTATTTTAATTTTACGATACACAGTAAAAAATAAATAATTATTGTACAATATTTTGTAAACATTTCTTAGTTTTATGCTGAATAATTGTTAGTAACGTTTATCATGTATTCCTGAAAGTAAACTTTAAACACTTATGAAAAGCTCCCGCAACTTCCTGTAAACTTGTTTTTACACTATTTGTGCACAATGCTAATTTAAGAGAATATGTGTAGAAAAAGGCGCAGAAGAAGTATTGTTTTACAGCGTACGGTGGGCGATTATGTAAGGCTGTAACGACGGAACTTGGGTTACCTTCTGAGCGATCTTAGCCAACTAGACAACAGGAATTTCATCCTTCAATCATTATCAGTGTTTTTACTGTGGTGGCAGGATGTTAAAACTAGTTTAGTCTTCTCTTTTCTCGCTTTTCAACTGTCCTTGAACTCTTAGTATTGATTATCTTCCTTAAAACAGTTGATGACTTATATGTACCTTCTTCCTCTTCCCTCATTTCCTTCAGCCATAGCTTGTCTCACATATACACTTCTGAGTCCTAAATAGTTTCATTTCCTCTTACAAGTAACACTATTTCAAGTGGATACTCAGCTCTAGAACAGATATACATATTTAAAATCAGCATAAAAAACTGAATTTGTGTGTAAAATATTAGGTGCCATTGGCCAGTGGTTGAAGAGAAATTGATGTTACAATAGTCAGATTCTTGTCTGTGGAGAGTGACATAAAAGTGTTGAAATACCATTAAACTTTTAAACTGCTCAAAGAAATGGAAAGCAAATACACAGTAATGGGTACTGGGTGGAAGGCGCTTCCTTGTGGAGGGTATATTCTTCATGGCCGCCATCTTGAAGTCCGTCATATTGAATCTCGATTGATTTTCTTAAATGGGAAAGGGGTCGTGTAATATGTCATTCTGGGCTAGAAATTTACGGAAAATACGTTTCTCAAGTCAGTTTCGTCGTAAATTTAATATGTCTCTATTGTAACATCAATTTCTCTTCAACCACTGGCCAATGGCACCTACTATTTTACACACAAACTCAGTTTTTTATGCTGATTTTAAATATGTATATATTCTTCTAGATCTGAGTGTCCACTTGAAATAATGTTACCTGTTAGTTTATCTACTTTCTTTATACGCAACACTTGCAGAGTTACCAGATATTTTCCATTTTCATATTCCTGAAACTTTCCAGGTTTTCCTGATCTGTTTAGAATACGTTTAAGGTTGAGCAATACACATCCTGGATTTTCTGATCAAGTTCTGCCAATTCTAGTCCCTAAGAAACATGAAAATGTATTTGCTTACTTATCTTTACTGGAAAAATGGAAGAAAACAGACAAGTATTGAACAATTATGAGAAAAACTAATATGGAGAGCTTTAAACGTTGTCGTCAGAAGCTCTTGATAGAGGTGTTCAAATGTGTGTGTCGATTACGGAATTCAGAAATCTTATAATTCCAGAATCCTGACATAATGGAATTCCGACATTTCGAAAATTCCAGTCACGCTTAAGAGAACAAATATTCATGAATTTCGTTATTCAGTCAGTGAACATAAGACTACGAAAAAAACGTACTTTATCCAAATTAATATAAGAGTACCATCTGTGTGCTCTTTGAAGGGCCTTTCTAACAAGCTCTAATGACAATCACATTTTAAATAACCTATATGATCCCAGCGTTTGCCCATCCTGACTGCACCGTTTTCCTCAACCCAAGCACGCAAATACCGAGATGGTACCTTCAAACTAGACCGTGGCCCATTTAACATTCTTACCTCTACTCTATCGTGAGCAGACTCAAAGTTGTTTCAAGCCCAGAAATAAATTGAAAATCTTGTATATCTAACATACTGTGTTATGTTCTGAAATTTGAGCGTGCACTGCCCCATGAGGAAAATTCTGTGGTGGGCCACCGGCGGCCCGACGAGTTTTCCTCATGGGGTGGTTAATATAACTATCAGATTTCAAAGATTTTCACTCTCATGTCTTTATTTTGACCAAGGCATCTAACAATAATTCCAGAGCAGTTAAATGGTTCTAATACAGTTTGGTACCTACGTGTAAAAAAACAGGACTATTAAAAAAAATAAACAGACAAAATAAATGGTGTTGACGTTGGTAGTGTTCTTGTGAATTACACTTTTTCACACAACGTTTTAACTTCTATAAAAATACTCCGCCTCCCCTCACCACATAGACTGAAAATGATTCTGTGTATCAGAATTGTTGCCTTTGACAAAAATAGCTCTCTTTGATGCTCTATCTTTCTTCGTTTCATTTATTTCGCTCTTCTCGGCATCTGTCTATTCTCCTCGTCTGCCATCCCATCTCTTTAGACACACACACACACACTTACGAAACACATCATCTTGACGACAGGCCAAGTCTTGATAGTCGAATTTGTTGCCTCCCTAACCCATGAACTGTAAACTCACAGATACTGTTTACTCAATGGAAATGTCTTGTTTTTCTTCAAGAAAAACTAAAATAAGAATTTATTGGAAATGCATGTTATACTCAGGTACGGACAGAAAAATAAATGTATTCAAATTTGTCTTTCAGACGAATTGTTTAAGTATATAATAAACAAAAAACTAGACCAAAGTGGGTGGCGAGATAGCCGTTTAAGAATTCTGGCCTATAAGCCTCGCCTGCATTACCCTCAAATGGAGGGTTATAGAGTCAGCATAACGCCACTTCGTAGCCGTATATCTGACCTTCGTGACCATAGTCCGCTACTTCTTTCATTCAAGTAGCTACCCAATTTCCCTCATGATGCTGGGTCTGCAACGAATATTTTTTTTATCTCCTACAGGAAATGGAACAAGAAATCGAGAGCGTTACTGACTAGGCCACACAGGAGGCTCGTTTAGATGTATAAATACCGTCGTACATTAAGTAACGCTGCGAACTTAGTATTGGAAGATCGTGTTCGTATTTTGCTCTCTAGATATTTACTTTCTCTCGAATTTTTTCATTAATGATAACCAAATCACATAACAATTATTTGTATCGTGAAAATACATATTTTTATGGGTCTTATTTTAACAATTTTTCTTTGTTACTTTCGGTTAAACATTTTTTTCTGCATTGAAGGTAAGATAGGTAATAACCGAATGAACCTGATGTGATGACAATAATCCGACAATAAAAGGCGTGTAATTAGGTGCAGGCCTTGGACAGAATGTCGTGCCATGAAGATTTTATTGAAAAGTAGCGAACAAGGGAGGGTAACGATATATTGTCCCATAAATCCGATTCAAACAGAAAGACTGATACAACATAATGAAATACTTCAATTACCAGAATTTAAGAGACTATGGACCAGGGAGAACAGAGCTGCTACGGATCCTGGAACTGAATTGATTTTTAATGGTCCTTAGGCAGCTTGGTTCAGGCCGGATTAGGATAGGAGAGAGGATGTTGGAAGTCGGCCAAGGCCTAGTTTAAAGGTACCACCCCGGCACTTGCCTCATGAACCAGGAAATTTCTTAAAAACCAGAATCAGGATGAGCAGCCGCTGGGATCGTTCCCAGGATCTTCCGATTAGTAAGACCCGGGAAATGAATTTCATTAAAAGATATAAATGCAGTATTTTAGATTATATTGAATATAATACGACCGACTAGAAGTAATAATGAAAACCATAAACAGTGTTGCAAATCTGTGAAACAGTCTTACTAAACTGGATAAAATGTATTTGCTTTAGAGCAATATGCCATTTTAAAATGTACTATATTTACATGGAAATACATTTGCGAGTTCTACTAGTACAGTGTTGCAAACATTGAAAGATACTGGTGCTGGAAATTCTCAAACTTGGGAATTTATGTCGTCACAGTTCAATACATTGATTACTGGAATAACATAAGTTCTGATCAAAGTATGTAGTAAGATAACAATAATATCAGAAAAGCAAAAATTCTAAGCAGTGTTGCCATAGCATGATTTATTAACACAGGGTGTACCAAGAAACGTCTACAAAGAGAGTGTATTGAACAATCGCTGCAAATTCTTTCCATAAAAAAGTCTAAAATCTTATAGACAATTATGGTTATAATCATGAAAAAAATAGTTGGAATCGGTTCATGTTCTTCCAACTAATTTGCAAACATCGCATGACTTTTGTAAATATAGAAGAAAACCACGCCATATTTATTTATCATGATGAACTATTTGAAGAGATTAAGAGGAACAGGTTCATTCAGAGCTTCCTGGTGCTGTCTGCAGCTTATGTACCAGTAAAGATATAATAAATCAGTTTGTGTTTGATTAAATTATCATTCGTAACTGAGTCTATAAATCGTATTAAATAAACCTGATTTAAGGAAGATATTGATTAAACGTGCATTATGAAATGATTTCATATTAACTAGAAAAAGTTGACTTACAATAATAATAGTTCACCTAAATTCAAGGGGGAAATGTTTTTAACAAAAAATACGAAACTATTACACAGAAACTTCAACAAGAGCCCCAAGCATGGGAATAGATTTTGACCACAGTAGGAAATCGTCAAGCAAAATTTTATAATTAACCAAAAACAAGCACGAAAGCTTTGACCGAGTGCGACTTTACAAATTTGTTAGTACGTGAAGAATGGAAGGCTACGAAATGTAGATTTGGAAAACAATAAACTGGGTACAAAAGTTGCATAATGAGGCAATACTGGGGGAAATAGGAAAAAAAAAACTGAAGATGAAATAAAGAGTAAAGGGAACTGGTTAGTACATTGTGACGGTAGAAATTATAGAAGGAAGTGGTAATATCGAGCAGCGTTTTATAAGATTTTAGAAATTAAAAAAAAAAAAAAATCTTAATCAATAAATGGCCAAATTTTGGTTCAAAAACTTCTATTTTATCTTCCAGCGAAGTATAAACCAAGCTTGTTATGATATTCTGCAATTTAAACAAACAAAATCCTAAACGTCATTGTTGGGGTTAATGATTTGGTAGTGATAATATGGAACCGTATAAAAATAACAATTTATTAGACCAGAAACGTATAATAAAACTAAAAAATACTGGTTTGAGACCAAGTGTTCTTTCAACAACATTATTGAGAGAGGCATTTGTTTTATGCACAAAGATACAAAGTAAGGGTTTGTTTGACTCCTTTTTTTCTCAGACCGACTTGTTTCTTTCTAATATCTTTAGCTGCTCTGGCTAAAACTTTTTGAGGCATCTGGAAACAAAAATAAATCTGAAATTATACTTGTTTGTGATTTGAACCTTACAAAACGGGGTCCATACTATCAACACATTTGGGTTCTGTTTTGCAACTAACATTATTGGAATTTAAGTAACTTTAAATTGAAACTGCGCACATTTTTTTTTACTGTTAATGGACATCTGAAAGTTCCAACTTTAAATTTCATATTCCTACTTGAAACGCGATAAAGGAAACTGTCTTTAAGACGTATCTGCGAAACTTCTTCCACCAAAAGAAGAATAACGTATTTCCTCAATCCACGTGAAACTACTTGGCTTACTGCATCTGGTGAGACATTTGTGAACTATTAGGAAGTAATGATTTTTTTTTGCGCTCGAAGAACTATAAATGTATATTAATACTTTGCTTACGTGAAGTTTTGTCTTCAGTTGCCCTACATATTCATTAAATTTTGCGAAGTACTTTCCGCCCTCACATCGATGACCATTCTCAGGTGAAAACAGTTGTTTAATGTGTATGCACATCTTATACGAATATGAAACTTCAAACATGTCTGTTATAGTGAGGTAACAAACTCTTCAACAAGTTTCTTGCATATAACATTTTTAGTTCTATCTTTTATAAGCATGTGTAGGGGAAAGTTTGACAGAACGGGGACGTGAAGATTTAATTGACTATAGTGTGTATAGAAAGCAACTAATCAGAATCCTTTTTGGCTGAAATGATACTTCCATCCGTCCACTTCACAGGGATATAGTTTAATATTCCAGTGGTGGTTTCGTTTCTTCTGGAAATTGCATTCTTTTAAAAAAGTCAGGTTTCCCCGTTTTGCCCAACCGGTTTGAGAAAATGGGGTAATCATTTAAATCAATAGTAAATTTCATCACAGATCGAAAAATATTAACATTAACGTATAATCTCTGTTTACGAGTGCAGAAGCTATGAGAATAGTAATAATGGGGGAAGTCAGTTTAATATGAGAAGGACGAAGCTTATAACCCCATATCTTCCACGTGCACTACGCAAGAGCAAAACAACGAAATTGGTAACCTTGTTTGGAGTTTCGTGGTTGACGAGAGTGGAGCCCAAGCTAGTGTGCTGCTATTGTTGTGTAATAAAGGCGAAGTTTAAAGGTACATACAATTAAAAAATGTCTATTTCTTGAGCTATAGTTAAATCAGGGCAATGGAAAATAAGCTACAACGAAGTATTCATTCGTTATATAAAATATATCACGTAATTTATAATCAGTTCCGTCTAGGAACACAATGCCAGTTGTTTGTTCACTTTTTTGTGATAAACATAGTTGCAAACTACAGTACATTAAAAAACCATTAGCAGTCAGTGAAATATGAGCTTTTAAATTCAGTTTAATATGAGGAACATGTACACATTTACTGAAAATAATGAGAGAAATGAACGTGAGGAGCTTCAGGTATTAACTAGAGCAGAAAAATCTGTAATGACATAATAATTTGTGGATGGTATTTAGTACCTCCCCCAAATTAATCAAAGACTATTACTTTCTAAAGTAAGCCCACACGCAGAAGATATTCCTTACAGTATACGAATGTATAGGTCTATTTAACCATTTGTAAAATAAACTAACCTAACATTATCTAACCTAAAGTCAGTAATAGTTACAGTATCATGATTCATAGGCCTAATCACTACCAAATTATGTGGGAGAGATACTAAAAAGCAGCCTAATTTGTAATGACATGGATAACAAAGTCTACACTCCTTTAGTTCAGAATCAGCCTAACCTATTATGTTTGGCCACATGTCGTCAATTTCCGGTTTAGGTCCTGTTGCTAAACTCTTGACTATCCTACAATAATGGGTGTAACTGGGGGGTCTATGGGAGCCCCAGTACTGCCTAGCCCAAGCCGAGCCTCCCCAAAACAAATATTTTTTTTTGTTCTTTTGGTATTTTTTTGTTTTACGTAATCTTTATTTGAAGTTTTTTGGAAGACCTGCGATGAACAAAGTCTGAGCCACAATTTCAATTTTGTCAAAAAATAGCCAATTAGACTGTTCTCCATCCTGTTGAAGAAAAGTCTAATTGTCTATTTTTGTTCATTTTTTTTGGACAAAACTGAAACTGAGGCTTAGACTCTTTTTCGTCACAGGTATTAATTTGCACATTCACAGGATCAATGTTCGAGTGTGTGTTTCACGAGCATGAGTGGTTCTTTTTTGCTAATTATTGTAATCTTTAATTGTATTGCCTTTTATTTTGTATATTCTACTGTTATTTATTCTTTTACACTGTTATTGTATTGGGTGTGCAGGTATTGACACAGAATGGTGCTCATATATGCCCTATGCAGTGTTCATATTACCCTTGTACATGGGAAATATGAGCACTGCACACCTACCTTACTTTCCTCTTCATTACTCGGATACCAGAGGATGTACGACTCTGTACTTTCTAGCGTTGTTCAAAGAAGAACCTGTCTTACTTTTAGTCATATTTTGAAATTTTTGTAATAAACAATTTTTGAGATACAATCGCATTTTCATCTGACTTCCCCTACACCTCCTCCTCCTATTTTTATACAAAACAGTTTCTAAATTATTTCAGAAAATATCTACTTAGAATCTGGATACAAATAGTGGGCCCCGTTTTGCCCAACAGTTTGCCTGCTCATTTTGCCCAACTGCCTAACTTTTCAGATTTCAAAATGGCTCTGCTCAGCAAGTTGCATACGGTCAAATAAACGACCACGATATTACACCTAAATAACTGTACAATAAGGCGCGGTACTCATATTTGCAGTCCAGACTTAACAAATCGACAAACGAGCAACAAACTTCATGTTAAACAAAATCGAAGCGTAGAAAAAATCTCTTTTTTTAAACTCTACTCGGAGACACGCTAGTCATGAAAGCACCACTCCAACTGACGCAACTACCTCTGTGGTGCATCCAGTAAGTAATTCAACTCCTATCTGATTGATGGCACCATCAATCTGAGCTGGAGGCACACATCTCCGTTCTAACCGATCTTCCCGTTTTGTTAAACTTTTCCCTACCTATGCACACATATTTAAACAAAATTGGCTTTTACGTGAGAATGATCTCTGGTGTGAGACCGAAAAGTGCTTCGTGAAATTTAATGAATAAATATAATCGCAACTGAGGACTAAACTGTACGTAAGGTAAAGTATTTGTATTATATTAGGAAGTACTTCTATTGTTTGCTCCCAGCTCCCAGCACATATGCGAGATACTTTGATGTTCCACATTGGAATCAGGTTCTACTGCATATTTCCATCTTTTCTCTATATATGGTAGAAGAATGAAATTGAAGCTATGGTTGAAGAGAAAGGAGAGAGGAGATGTATCCTTCGTGGAGAGTATTAAGTAAGAGAAATAGAAGACTTAAACTAGAAGAGCTAAATAACGGAAATGGAGTAAGCTAAACTAGTTTTGAAGTACCTTCCACTTTTGCGAGGATGGTGGATAATGATGCCATACAAATGATAATGATGACAAGTACTGATTTGTTGATTGGTCTTGAAATACCAACAATTTACCACTTAAATCAGAAACTACAAGGAATTACGTATTCCTGCCTTGAACAAGGTCACACTTTAAGTAAGTGATGTGATCCAACTCGCCCATATGCATATACGTGTAAAATAATTGTGATTTTTCTTTGCTTGTTTCTTTTCTTGGCTTTTCCTTGTAGAATCACATCGGTGGATCTTCTTCTACGTCACGTATAACTGGTAATATAGTTGTTAACTTAAAACACTATAATAAATGCATAATTCTTATTTACAACTGATCACATTCAGAGTGTCTCCAAAATTAGTCAATGTTTCCATGGTTAAATGATGGACGCTAACATACGGAAAATGGGATAGTAAAATTGAAAATGTACAATTTAGAATTAATTTCAAATAGAATGTTCTATTCGAATTAAAGGAATATTCTTGAAATATTTAAACGTTTTTGATAGTACTGTGAAAAAATGTACAGAAAGTGTAGATAAGTGACCGTACGGATTTGCAAACTTCAGAAAAACCACAAGAATTAGAGCAGTTCGGTGTCTCGACAATGTTGCAAATGGCTTTATGACAGCAAAGATTACCGGTATTTTGAACATTTAAAGTAATCAATGATTTAAAATAAACCATTCAATTCAATAAATGAAATTAAAATTTCGAAACAAACGTTATTGTTTTTTAAAAATACCAATATGTGAATAATTTTTTAGACACCCTGTATCTCTTACTTTTAACAATTATTTAATTTCACAATGATCTTATGTTTTGCTCAAATATGCACTTCGAAACCCGTGGCAGTTTGCCTGACTTCAATATCAGCTGGAAGTAGGTCGCGTATCCGTTGCCATGGCACTACATCAGCTACTTTCTCTGTCATAACTCTAGTGCCTACAATGCCCATAGTGAGTGCACGAATATTGTAGTGGACTTCAGATGGATACATGAGAGCACCCACCGAAGCAACTGTCCATGCTGCAAGTGTTTTGGTCCATCCAAAAACCGTGATTCCTTTCCAAGAGCTTTGAACAGATTGATCTCTGACAAGCAGACGAGCACCAACGGTAAATGTCGCTCCTGACAGTGACGGTGACAGATTTGTGGCCATTTCACACGTTTACTACACTGATAATTGTGATTTACACACATGCACGCACTATTGATGAAAGAAATAAAATAAACACGCAGTCACTAGCAAAAGAAGACAGAAAATATACGAGCAATCCGCAACAAACTCTTGAAGCTGTGTGCTATTTCTGAACCGCTCACTTCTGACCTATATCCAAAACGAATGCTTATCCTTTCCAATCCATGATGTCATCGGCGAAAAGATTAAGGAAGGATTCTCTGCACATTCTTACTATTAAGTACAAAGTTACTACTTAAGTGACATACATTGTTGTACAAATGTAAGAGAACGAGGTAGAGAGAGGTCAAGAAAAGAACATGGAATCTGAAAAAGTGAGAAAAGAGAAAAAAGAAAGGAGAGAGAGGAAATATAGTAAAAGAGAAAAAAAGGAAGGATAGAAGAGAAAAAAGGAAGAAAGGCTGAGAAAAGAGGACAATGAAAAGAGAGATAAACACGAGTACAGAGAGAAAAGAAAGGAGAGAGAGAGAGAAAGAAGATAAAAAGTGAGAAAAGAGAAAAAAGAAAGGAGAGAGAGGAAATATAGTAAAAGAGAAAAAAGGAAGAAAGGCTGAGAAAAGAGGACAATGCAAAGAGAGATAAACATGAGTACAGAGAGAAAAGAAAGGAGAGAGAGAGAAGAGAAAAAGTGAGAAAAGAGAAAAAGAGAAAAAATAGAGATAGTAAAAGAGAAAAAGAAAGGAAGAAGAGAAAGAGTCAGAAATAAGAAAAAAGAACGGAAAGTAGAAACATGAGAAATAGTAAAAAGAGAAAGGAAAGAAGAGAAAAGGAGGAAAACAAATGTAAGAAAAGTGAACATTGAATGTAGAGAGAAAAAATGAGAGTAAATATATAAAGGAAAGAAGAAAGAAGAGGAAGAAAGAGAGACGAGTAAGAAAGGAAAAAGAGAAAGAGTGAGAAAAGAGAAAGGAAATAAGAGAAAAATAGCAATAAAAGGTAAAAGGGAAAAATGAGAGTAACGAGATAAAGGAAAAAAGAGAGAGGAGTAAGAAAGGTAGAAGAGAAAGAGTGAGAAAGGAGAGAGGAAAAATGAGAGTAAAGAATGAAAAAGAAGAGGAGAGAAGTGAAGATGAGCAAAAAAGTAAAAGGCAAGGAGAGAAGCAAAACAGATATAGTAAAAAGAGAAGAACAGAAAGAGTCAGAAAAGAGAAAAAGGAAGGAGAGAAGAAAAATGAGAAAGGAAAGAAGAGAAGAGGGGAAGGTGTGAGAAAAAAGAACAATGAGAGGGGGAGTTGAAAATGGACAAAAAAAGCAAATGAAAAGGGAACATAAAGA
>JAGDQP010053669.1:0-13510 GCA_022664845.1 Lepisma saccharinum
AATTGTATGGTGAGTCCATCGGACTCACCTCAGGCTTATTCAGTTGCGAAAAAGCTTAGGCTTTCTAGGGTTAATAAGTTGTTAATGGGAAAAGCATGTTTAATAACAAATTATTAAGAAAATACATTAAACCTAAAGAAATAAATATGTGATTGTTGTCTGTAGCTCTCTCGTCTTCACATTAACCTGTAGGACGTCGAGCTGCCTGGGAGACGCGCGGGAAAATTCTGGATCAAAGAGTTGTTACTCACCTTCTTTGCATCTTCTGGTTTAGTCCAAATAAACACTAAAAAGGGTATATTTGAAGATTCCAATTTTGTAGGTTTTAGAATACAAAGGAGTTCACAAAATAATGTATAACGTTGCCACCATCTTGAGTTTAGTTATTGGACGAAAGGCAATTTACAAGGAGACCGCAGTGTTTATATAACACCAAACAAATCTAAAACGTAGATTACAATATTAGAATTTCACATTTGCTGGTTGGATCTTACAAACTAGAGATATTGATATAAGAGATTAATTTCCAAGATCCAACTCTCTCCTGGAGAGCCGAGAACCGAACTTCACGACCTACGCTCACAACACTTAAACTCTACTTGAACTTTACTCAGACTTTGACTCTGGCTAGATACGCTGAGTCTTTATACAGTAAGGACTGAAGGAGCTCCCTTACAGTCAAACCTTTTGCCTTTCATTGGCTTTTGCCTTTTCACTGCATGCCCCATTAACAAGGCGACGGCGGTCCGATTGCTGGGCTCTAGCGACTCCCGCCGCCGCACAGTGGGCGAAACGCATAATCTAGCTGTGCAAAGACTTATGTCAAAAATCATGCCTCAGTGTGGATCCAAAGCATTTATTTGCAACACTATAGTAACAACTAAACTGGAACAAAACATGAGTACGAAAAAACTAAATGGCTCTTATAATAAGTGTGCATTATATAAAAGATATGAACTTATGAAGCAGTTACCGGAACATCATCACTATCACTTTCGCTTTCACAGTCTGGGGAGAAGTCAGGAATGAGAGAAGGCTGTGTCAAGAGAGATTTGACGTCATCATCAAGTCTCCAAGTCTTATGTGATCGAGCAATGTGACCACTTTGAGAAATGGAAGAGATAAAAGGATCAGAGGAAAAGAGCATGGTATTCATTAAATCTGTCATTGTTTGCACGCGGTTAAATTTGCGTGTACGGAACTCCCTGTATCGTCTTAAATCTTTATTTCTCGCTTCCATAGCTTCCTCTGAAAACATACCAATAGGGAGGACAGCAGCTGTGATGATATCCGAACCATGAATTAGCAGTTTATGCACATTAGATGGCATGTACTACCAAGAGTACAGTTCAACAAACCTTTCAGCAGTCACTTATGAGTAATTACGGAACGCTTCCACATTCACCGCATAACCGCATGAAATTTTTTGGAGTACCACGTGGAAACGATTTATTAACTCTTCATCGATGCCTGTGATAGATGATGCCACAGTAGACTGCTCAAAAAAAGCGTGGCAGTATTACCATCGTTAGTTGTACCACACCCTGGCTTTGGAATATCAACTAATATTCCCATTTTAGTTTTTAAGTCATCTTGAATGCATTTCTTCGTTTGTTGAAAGTGTTCCTTATCCACTAACATACGTATTTGAAACTTTTTGACGTTCCGACGGCATGCGATGTATAGAATGCACTCAAAACACCTTATCCAAGAATGCAGTGTTGAAAGACCAAATTCATATTTGCTTGCATCCGTCGAAAGCTGCTCTATGAATTGTAAGTTATTCATATTTTTTGGGGTAACCCCACAAATTCCACATGCTTGAGTTGAAGTATCAGCAATGACCCCAAACATGTTCCCATCAATCATTGTTAATTTACACACAGAAGTAAATATGATATCGTGGCCACAAATATGGACAACAGTGGGACAAAGTCCTTGGATCTGCTCTTCGACAATCCCTATTTCACGTTTTGACACCTTCACAGTTTCTTGCTCAAATAAGAGTTTAATAGGCCTGCAAAATCTTGTGGAGGAAGGTCGAGGATTCTGCCAAATAATAGTATTGGTTTTATTTGCACGCATATGTAGTGGAACTATACACTCCAAATAGAAAGGAATCAGTTTTAGCACCTTCATCATTATCACAGAATATTTGCTTGTATGTGGAATGGCCAGAGCTACCATCACAACCCCACTTAAAAATAACTGTAACACCATTAGATAAATGATCGACGTTTTGAGATAATACATTTTCTTGAACCTTGACTAATCTAGTTATTGTGTGGTCCACAAGTGCCTGAACTGATACACCTGATGATGATTCACTAACTGTAATTGATTCCATATTGGGATAACAATCTTTCTTTGCTTTCTGGATTTGATCGTAGGAAGGATATATATTAGCAAAACGTCCGTCTATATACAATGCAAGTGCTTCTTCAGGCGTAAACTTGGTAGGTTCCTGGTTCGATGATTTCCATGATTTTTTAATTTTCGTAGCCCTCGTTGGTGTTGTTTCAGAGACCTCACGCACCAAGCTTGCTACATCTCTTCTCCCAGACAAGCGTAAACTAATTTAGGCTGCAAATGCTAATTCTTCTGTTGAATGTGTCTTCACTAACGAGGAAACTTTTCTCTTCTTCGATGATACGGACAGTTGTTAAAATTCCTTCGGTGGCCTTCCGAGTGTGCTGCAGGATGATGACCCTGGTTCAGTACACGATTAGATTTCTGCCATTTTTGATACACTTTGCTATTAAACTTGTTTACTTGCTGCTGAATGTACTCGTTTTCATCTGTGTTTCTCTTCTCCTGTCCCAGTCTGCTCCAGACATATATTGCAACTGCAGAATTTTTGGTAGTTAGGGTTCTTTCTTCACACCAAATATAAAACAACTCTCTCCGGGATATAGACATCGTATCTGAAATGATTAAACACATCATCAGGTTGCAGTTTGCTGCAGCTAATGTCACTATTATTGCATAAGAGAACATTCATTTATTGCACATAAACATATTTCGCGGTGGATATAGGTGGGTATCTTTATTGTTTTCCCATTAAAATGGAATATCACATACTTTTTTGTACGAAAAGCATCTTCCGATAATGTACGAGTTCTACTTGTGGTACACTCATTTATTTTTGCAGTCAATTTTTATTTCAATAACAGTACATCCCTGCAGCAGAAAATGCAGTAGTTCTCGTTTCCTAACAGTGAGCAAACTTGGAGCACGATGGGTTAGCTTTGACCCTCTAAATATGACCACCATTAGTAATACCTGCTGCTGTATCACAACACGTCTTTTATACGTGCAAACCCATTTCCCTGCAGAACGTTATATTTTTCTAAAGTTGTTCCTGTCATCTGTGGTTTCTTTGTAACTCATTACGGGTACAATGGGTGCAATTCCAAGCAACTTCATTTTGGACTTTTGCACAGCTAGATTGTGCATTTCGACCAGTGTGCACCGGCTTGCGCACGATTTACACTAACGCAGCCCGCGGTCCGCCGGCGGTATGCCGCTCCGTCTCCGCCAGAAATCCTACTAGGCCGCTCTCGTCCTGACACTGAGCCTCCGCCTTCCCGCTATACCGCCTTCGTCCCTCCACTGAGCCTCCGCCTCCCCGGTATACCACCTTCGTCCCACCACTGAGCCTCCGCTATACCGCCTTCGTCCCTTCACTGACCCGCAGCGATACCGCTATCATCCTGCCCGTTTTCCCCTGATTCATCCTTTAGTCGGATTTGCTTTGACACGAAAAAGTGTTAATTTAAATCAAGTACCTACTGAAAATATACATTAAATGCATAAGGTTGCGGAAATCGACCACCCTTACGTCACGGAAAACGCTGATGGTACCGTACTATAATGTGATTGCGTTTTGACTCTAAGGTGACGTTTGGTGGTATAGGGCAGCGAACCAGAACGAAATTAACGTGTATTAACAAAAGGAACTTAACCGCTATTGTGACAAAACAAACGGGACTAGAAGAGGATTATCAGTTTCCAGAAGGAATCAGACTGTTTGCGCCATATGAAACGAACTTTATACAGTGGCGAAAATCTTTCACACATAGAAAATCTACAATTGAAGGATGCAAAGATAACCAACACTGCTTAGAACTATAATAGTCTTGTACATCATAAATAATAATAAATAAATAGCTCAAAATCATACTGCTGAAAATCACATACGAAAAATATTAAACGCAACAAGAATGCTGCAGTTTTCCACTGCACCCTTCCAGAGTTTTGTTTAACGTGCAGTTCTAAAATAAAATGTGAGGTTCAAACTTTCATTTTGCACAGTTTTAAAACATAACTGAAGTACCAAGTACAATAAAAAAGTGTATTCTCTCTTAACTGTTATGGAGAAAAAAATTAAAATTGTAACAAGCAATGTCTTTTTAGGGGAAATTTGCAGGTCTAAAACTAAAGAAAAAAATCTACACCCTTCTGTTATGCATTACTAACGAGGGGGCGCCCTGAAGCCCACAAATTGTGGATCAAATACAATAATGATTAATGAATAGTAATTGTTCTAATGATGGTAATGTAAAGCAAATTTCGCCTATCCTAAATACACAGTGGAACTTCCAATGATTATTAATTTTAAATTATTATTAAAATACTAAATGCGCAAATAAGAAAAACAGACCTTGTGGGCCCCGTCTCGTTGGTTGGAATAATTGGTACTCCTGGTAATTGAAAACTATGATAATGTCAGACAGTAAAGGACGACAAAGCATTAAGTTAAACATACTACA
Organism: Lepisma saccharinum; assembly: GCA_022664845.1. Lineage (NCBI taxonomy): Eukaryota > Metazoa > Arthropoda > Insecta > Zygentoma > Lepismatidae > Lepisma > Lepisma saccharinum. The sequence goes on from JAGDQP010053669.1 coordinate 4,773, forward strand.
CATATATATTTTCAAGAAATGAATATACATGAGCATGTTACATGAAGTGTTGTTGAAATTTTACAGTGTAAGCTAAGATGTATGTGCCACTGGAATACACACAAAAGTACTTCTTCCTGCATTTACGTTGGCCATGTGTTTACCATAAGGAATTAAGACACATTTTCTTGCACCTTCAAGATTAAACGCTGATAATGTGTATAATCCCTGTAGTTTGAATATTCCCAAATAAGACGAATTACAAGGACTGTAAAAGAGATCTTGATAATTAGACAACTTATTACCAACAACATATATTTTATTATCATTTTTACAATATTTCGTGCCAATACAACTGTTTGATTTGGAAAAATAAGTGCAGAATCCTTTAAAGAAGATACGCATACTATATACTCATTAAAAATAAGTTTTTTATATTGTTCAGTACTTTTAGACATACCGTCGACAAGCGGTTCAGATGCATGCTTCTGTTGAAGAATGATATTTCTATCTTGAACATGCGAATTTGAAATGGACGAATGTTCACCCAACCTATTCAAAAGTTGTTCTAATGGGCGATTTGGTGATCTGAGATGCCTTTTTATTATTCGTAAATAGCTTTCGGAAGGGAAGGCACTGAAATTATCTAATGGTCCATACCTTTTAACATCCATTGGTAAGTGAATTAAGGAATGGACATTATACACCAACATTTCTTCACCACAATATGCTGCACAATCTTTAACAAACTCTCTCAATAATATTTCAGCATAATCACATATTTCATTGTTCACATTCTGTTGTAATAGCACAAACGTATCAACGAACAGTGTCAGGAAATGTTCATACAATTCTTGTCTTAATTCAAATGATAAAATTACTGGACTAAGATAGAACATAAATTGGCGAAACTCAGTAGCCTTCCATCTATCAAAACATTTTAATCCGCGAACACGTCTTTGAAACTCTTTGGGGATGTGCAATGAAGAAGATTCAATTAACGTTGATGACAATTTTGCATCCGAACCTGGCAAACGAACTGTCAAAGGATCCTTCAACCAAGTGTTGATTAACCTACGAACTACACCATGAAGAAGAAGGTGCATGTAATCGAAGGGAAATTGTCCAATTAAATCAAATGATAGTTCCGATAATGGAGAAACCCCGTTATGGTGTTCCTCTTGCAACTGGCTTCTGAACGTTTCGTCAGTCCGCAATGGAGAATTAAGGTCTAGGAACACCATATGTGATGTATATTTTCCTTCAACAGAACACTTTTCACATGCGAATCTAACATTGTGAGATTTTATGCATTTTAAAAATGCACGAGCTGGCGCGTCGCAAATAAACATACATTTATCACGGTTGATACGAAAGGTGCTTGATCCTACAGACATACCATTAGTGAATATAACTTTGAACTCTTCTACTAAATCGCCAATGAAGTCCCGCACACTAGTTGGTTTACCCTTGCCGCAAAATGCAGCGACTACAAAAGGTTCTTGATGTATATCCTCGTTCACAATACACAGTATTGGCCAAAATTGGTTACAAGTACTCTTACCTAAGGGCAAACAATCTACATTTATTCGCAAAGAAACTTCATGTAACTTCGGGTCTTTCAAACCGGATTCAATGACATTCTTGATACCACCTGAAAGTCCAATATAGAGGTATTGCCCTCCTGAAATCTCTCTTATATGTGACAATGTGCTCGATTGCAACAAAGTTCTAGCGTCACTAGGCAACTCGTGGTGGCCATACACCTTTGATATCGTTAATAATTGTTTCACACACTCAAGTGTTAAATTATTTTTAATAGCCTAAGTTCTTAAGTCAATTTCTAACGTCCTATTGGGAATATCAGATGAGGAACTAACATTATCACAATTAAGTAACTGAGTAACAGACAGATCACGAAGATTACAACTTATTTGCACACACATTTGAGCTTCCACTGTGATCATCACCATCTGAAAGGTTATTAACATAAGAAAACTCAGTTTACATTAGAAATATTACTTTTACTATTGTCATTTGTTTGGGTTACGTTATTTGTAGATAGGGGCAATATTTTATTTGTAGTAGTAGACACAGATGTCAAATGCTGTCGGACAGATTTTCTTATATGATAGTAGTCTATTGTTTATCGTTGTTTTCTTGAATTTCGGCATGTTCACTGTAGAAAAGTTACATTACAAACTGTGTCATCACCATTTGCTCTGTCACCCTCATCAGCTCTCACTTTTCTTCGTCTTTTTCGTCCACCACGCCTGTCAGACGAATTCTTGAACCATCGTGCAATTATGTTGACAATGTCATGCCCCGTATGTTGCATGTGATGTGCACTTTTAATCACATCTGTAAGAAGGTGAAAATTTTGTTAAAATAAATTAATGGAAATAATATCACGAAAATATTACGATGGTAGGAATTGTAGCAAATGGAACAGCAAACATAAACACTGCAAGGGAAATAGTAGAACAGATTATAATATTTGTGAGATATTATAAGTTAGGATATTAAGTGTGAAGAGGGGTAGATAGAAGCAAGAATAGCAATGGTGAAAGTGGCATATATTGAAGAATATATTTGGTGGGCATATCAGCAATAAACAAAATCGGAGGATCAGTGAAGTTCGAAGTAAATCTACTTGACCAGGACCAAATTATTCGCTTACCTTCAACGTGGTACACTGTCCTCACTGCTATCAAATCTTACACAATGGCGAATACATATAGTCTCGCCAAACCTTCTTTCTCAGGTAGGAAAAATTGCGGTAATAAAATAAGCCGTCCGCCGATATACCCTTTTTCAGTTTTCTTTGCAACTGAAAAAAAGGTAGTCCGGAGCAGAAACAAGTTAGGTGCAATTTTGCCAGAGTGTGTTGCGAAATGTTGCTATTCTAAAACAGAAGGGCTTCGATGAACAACTGTGTGTTTGGTTATGTACTCATGGGAAGCTATGTGTAAGAAGAAATGCTGAAATAAATTAATGTTAAAAAATCGCGTCATTTTAATTCATTTTATAATGTCAAACCACAGTTTATATATTGTTTGTGTATGTAATAGTGTAAGGTACATTAAATGAATAGCTTTTTACACCTGAAGAATTCAATGCATTGTTTGGCAAAACTTGTCTTGTAATCGATATTGTGCTAGAAGATTCGATGGCAGCGAGGACAGTGTAATATGTTGAAGGTAAGCGTATCAGATAAGTATTTTGTATGAAGTATCGTATTATACAGGGGCGAAAGATGGAGTCTACGGAAGACTGAAGAAAATCGGACGCATTCGAAATGTGGACGTGCAGAAAAACGAAAAAAAATAGCTGGACACAGAATATGAGTAAGGTGTAAAGTCTAAAGAGAGCTGAGGAAAGACGAATAATGGTGGAGACACTAAAGAAGAGAGTAAGAAACGGTTAGGAGGCTGGATGCGCTGATATTACAGAATAAGGAATGCGATAGAGGGTATGAAGGGAAGGAAAGGAGGAAGAATACAAATACAACTCGTGGATCGTATAAACATAAATTTATATAAAATAAATATAAAGAAAATAATAATTAGCATGTCTAGAACCTGTAGTGCACACATAGTACCTCCAGGGTGCTTGGTAACGTTGCTAGTGCGAAAGTTAAATGTTCTGTACAAAGATAGGATCAAAGTTGTTTACACAAATATAATTATTCGCAAGCACGTAATACAGGTGTGAAAATATCATGGCCGAGAAAGTAAATAAATAAAATTTCAGTGCTGTCTAATAGTAACCCTCATAAATATACTGTACATCATGACTTGTAAAGAATCTGTTAAGGACCCTAGTAGCCAAGAGGTATAAGTAACATTAAAAAAAAAAATATTGCGTAGGCGATCTACAAATGGAAAAGGTCTGGAAGAGTTATAAGTGACTATGTATCCTGTGCTGAGCTTTGGGGGTATTTCATTCATCCTCTTACTAACATGTGAGTAATGCTTGGACCACCAGGGATCTAAGTGTGCTTCTAGCTGTTTACCACTGAAAGAAGCAAATAATGCCACTTAATGTGGAGATGTAAATGTAACTGGATACGCGGTGTGCATAAACCGTGTAAATGTAAACACAGTGGTCGAAGCAAGTCTGTTTCCAAAACAAAATCCATATTGCGGCAACAGAGCAGAAATATACTAGGCATTGAAGAAAATCCATGCGAATCTAATATTTGGAGCAGAACCGTACGGGAAACTAAAAAATAGAGTCTCGGAAATAATATAAACATGCTAAAAGCGCCTACCAATCAAGCACACCAAAAGGGTGAAAATTTTCCATGTGCACCTGACATATTTATTTGTACAGCAACATTGTCGGTCATGATAGCGTGGAGCATGTTCCATATTGAATGTTAAAGATTTGGTCCTCCAATTCGCCGCAAAAGAATAGCCTGAAAAAAAAATAAAAAAATGACAAAACCCACAAAAAACTTACAAATGGTAAAAATAAAGCAAAACAGTATACGGGGTTCGATTTTGTGCCATGTCCCGGTTTAGAACCAAGCGTGTTCCAGATGGAAAGTCAACTCTACCAGCTGAGTAATGGCCGCTCGGTTTAGTAAGTTGTTTGAAGAAAGCCATTTCATATTGGAAGGTGGTTTGGTTATTTTCAGTACTCCGTGTTTCTAGCTACATATATTGTAATCTAAGACGATGACCTAACGCTAGAAAACGGCAACGTCAAGTGATTAAAACGTACCAGGCAAGCACTTGAGATCAGTACGTTAACCATGAAAAAGTGATTGATAATTGAAAAAATAAAACTACGTTCCTGAGCAGCTGTGGCTCAGTTGGTTGATTGCTGGCTTAGCATTCCTAAGTTCAACGATAATGAAGGTTACTGCCACGTCCTATCCCCTCTCCTATCCCGGCTTGAGCCATAGATACCTAAAGGCCTTGAAATAACGGTTCTTTTAAAAATATAAATAATATCTTGCAAAAAACTTAAAAAGTATAGCCAGATACTTGTAATGTTATTAAAAATCTCTGATTATATTGTTATAGTCCCCAGTAGAGGGAAAAATTAACTTTATTCATAAAATTCAAAATAATAGAAAAAAAATAGGTTTTAGTATATTTTTATATTTTTCTTGTAATTTGTTCGGTGAAATGGAAATAAAACCACCGCCATGTTTCAGTAAAGATGAACAGAGTAGCAACAACGAAGGCTGATTAAATATATTGCAATCCATGACGTCAATCGAGATGTTATTCACCTTTGAGCAAATTAACCATACTCTTATGATGGGAACGTCACCTTTCGCCCTACTTAAAGTGACTGTCTCCGCCAAGTCAGACAAACACCACACACACACATTTACTGTATGTACGATTTCCTATATAAAGCCAATCAGTATTCTACCAAAACCTTCAGTTCCATAGAGGGGCCTACAGAGCTCGAATATCTCCAGATCCATAGAGGGACCTTTAGTGCATCAGTACAATAGAAGAAGTCTCCAGCCAAAGCTTCAACCTAAGAAGGAAGATAGTTTTTTCTGAACATTTTTCATAATCTGGCTGTGACGGAATCGAAGGCTGTAGAAATTCATTGAACGTCTAACTTCAACTAAATTTCAGGTATGAATAGAGGATCTGCTTTATATTGCGAATTCTAGCGTCTGACATAATTTAGACTTTCTAAATGTCACTTCCCGAATGATATTTGCTCAAAGATTAATAACTCCGGTAAAACCCGTTTATTCTGTCCATCGTTAAGAAACGTGGTGTGTTAAAATGTAATTATGTTACGTTCAATTAACTCGGTAACTGAACCCTTTTGTATCCAAGTAGTTCTTATGTTTAGCTGAGCTTCGTTGCATTAAAATCCCAAATTTAGAACTTCGAACCAAGTTCGAATACGGTTTGTTTCCCGGCTTTTCTAAATTTTAACCCATTTTTTTGTTGTAAATTTCGCTTTAAAATTACACAAAATGCAATTTTGGAGGAAAAGAACAGCTACACTTGCTGCAGATTTAACAACACTACACATACGGTCTCAAATCCCGAAAGATTTCCGAAATTTGGTTTTTTCGTCAGAAAATGAAGAACTTTTTCGTCAATGATTGCAAAAATGTTCTAAGATAATAACAGACTACTGGAAATTTTCCGAGTTTTGTTCTTTAGTACAGAACAATGCAATAAACCTTTTAACCGCTGCAATCTTAGAAGTTGGATACAACTTCAAATTTAAAATTGAACTCCAAGACCGAACTATGAAGTTCATAGTAATTTTGTAGCACTTTTTTTTCTTTCTCAAAAACAAAGAACCCGTTATGTTCTAAAAATGAACAATTCTACGGGAAATGTAGGCATTACCCCAGATTCAAACGCGGAACCTAGGGATAGCAATGTTAATGTGTTATCCAATGTGTATGTGAATGCAATAACATCACGTAGAACGAAAGCAAGTTCACTCATCTTCAACATACACATACATATACAACGGAAAGAAAGCAGATATGCTTTGCTCGAAGAGAAGCACGTATGTCTTCCGCATCTACAGAGCATTCCCATAGAGGAAGGAAAGCATATAAAACAACGCTATGTTAGCACACTTCACTTAGGTTTTCGAACCCAAGACTTTCAAATTCAGAACATGGAAATGCAAACTCCGTGTTTTGCTTTAGAAGCAAATTTTCTAGCGCAAAATAAATTTAGTCTGGACACATTCTTTAAACAGCAATTCTATTACGCTAACACGTCGAAATTCGAGGAATTTCTGACAAGCGAATTGCATGTATCGTTCACTTTTGTTCTTATAGGCTCTAACAATGGTAGCAAAGCGCCAAATAGAGAAAGTCCAATAGAGTTTGGTACACCGCGATTTATATGTAAGAGAAACTGAAAATGCAGTCGCGCCATTTAAAACCTAAACGTATTATTTGTATCAAGCAATACAATGACATCTGTTTAGAGATTATGATTGTCCTACCAATTTATTTAATTCGAAACTATCCCAAATTTTACTCAATTATCAAATTAATCACAACAAACAATAAATTTTAGCCAAAATTCAACCTCTAAATTTTGATTCGAAACATCAGTAAATTTTAAATATATTTTCATTTAATCTGTGTGCAACATTTGAGACAATGCTTTATGCAATATTTTGGAACCGTGCGCAAAGCCGATTTCAAAATAAAATCACCTGGATCTCACAAATTTTGCTATGTAAAGTGCATACCTGACATAAATCAGATTGTCAAGAACATTGGAACTTAATAAAAATCGATTTGTGAGGGGGGCGAATATAATCTATTCATATGGAAAAGTCCTACACTAATTTTAGTTTAGGGGAAAGGCATTTCTATTTTCCTACTTCTGTCTAAATGGTTGGGGTATACATCCACCGTACATAGATACAATGTGGAGAACCCAGTTATTTTTTTAAGTTACAGAAAGATGCAACCATAACGCTACAAACTGAGATAAAACCGCTAAGCGACAACACGTAACGTTATATGTTTGAGACAATGCGATTTATGTTCCATTTCATTCTTAGGCACCCAAATATTCAACGACGATTTTAGTATGTAAGGTAAAAACTATTGAAAATAGTTTTGTGCATTTAGTTTTAGGAAATCCCATACCGCTAAGCGTGTGGAGCAAATTTAGTATGTAAGATATTTGACGAATTAATTTAACAGCAACTAAATGGCAAAAATAGGAAATTAAATCTATTCTATGTTTAACGTTAATTTATAAATTATAGGCCGATTTTATGAAAAATAAAAATATATCACGTGAAACTTTGAATTCAAGGAAATAATATTGCAATATAAATGATACCATTGATAAATGATACCATTAATAATAATTTCCTATGAAAAAAATAATTAAAGAATGAAATTGTTGTCATGTTTAAAATTTAACATCATATTTTGTGCCACGTCTGTAAGATCTAGACAAAACATGACAGTGCATGCGTAGAATTAAAATCAAATATTGTCATTGCTAATATTCCGTTCGATAGAGCGAAATCCGGAAAAATGTTTTACCGAACGTGAAATTTTAAATCATTTTGTGCAACAAGATCGTGAAATATTCCATCATTTATTCAGCATGACAATAATATTACCTTTTATCTTGTAAAACCCATCAAATTTTGAACCTATTTTTTAACAAAATTGTCACACTTCTTTTACATTTTAGCTACATTTTTTTTCTTTTAGAGTCTAAATGAGACACATATTCTGAACGTGAAGTATATCACACATCTTTTTTCTAAAGAACACTCATTTTGTTTCACAATCCTACTTTTAATACTTTTAGAAAAATATAGTGAAGTCCTGTAATCCTTTTTTTTCAAGGCAAGGTCTTGATACTCAATTCATTGCTAAATATCAATTTTAGTCTTCAAATATGCTATGTTATAGGCAAAATGCGCTGAATTTCGGTACAATTCCATTTTATTTTTGTCAAGTATTATCCCAGCATTAACAGAAAAATGGCAATTCTTTATTAAATTAGAAACACTTCGTACGCGAAGAATTTATCTAACATTTTTCTACTCTATACTTCAGGGAAAGTGAATCCCTATTAAAATTCTCAAACCGCCATTTTCAATAGGATTATTGTTGGACGAGATTCCGACATCTTCATTTTGTTCCCTTAGCATCGCAACAGTGATTTGTTTCGTTGTGTGCGAACGGACTACAGCCATCATCTCTCTCATGCAAAGATAATCTTGTATGACGTAATTGTTTTCGTCAACCAACCCACCCACTAACT
>JAGDQP010053670.1:382-13510 GCA_022664845.1 Lepisma saccharinum
TATATATATTGCGTTCTCTAACGATTAAAAATCATGATATTTTTCTTTAGTGATATGCTTAATACTATAATCATATCACACTAAACATTTTGCAGAAAGACACCACCGATTCCGCCAAATATGGTTGGGTTTATAACCTAGTCTGATTTCCCTAACCTCAAAATTTCTCTGTCTTTGCTTTATCCTGAATTTTTCTTAAAATTCATTAGCGGATCTTGTTCAGTAACTTAGTTTTTTATGAAGTTAGGTTAAGTTAATATGCTATTGAATTCATTCAGCTTAGCCGATAAATTCTGTGAATTCTTAACATGCTCAGCTTCTGTACTAATATTTATATTCAACGCAAAATACCAAAGCTTTTCTTATAATGATATTAAGAACATTTTAGTTTAAGTTCAGATATGTTAATTAATATTGCTACTTTGTAGGTTTGATTAATTCAGCTCGTGTTAATTTTATGCAGTGATTGCTTAATACTATTCAATTGTATTGACCTGCCTAATTGTGACAGCTGAATACTTTTATTGAAATTTTTAATAACTCAATATAACCAAACCTAACCTTTTCTATTTGATTCAGTATGTAAAACGTAATTAAATTATTTCTTAATTTTTGTTGCTTTCTTCGCACTGTGCAATTTTGTTATTCTCTTCTGACCTCCAAATACTTTTCAACCACGTACTGTTACACTGGAATAATGTGTTATAGATTGATATTGTGTTTGTTATAATAAATCAGCTCTAAAGATATTTAATGTTTGCTAATGATTTCAGTATTACAGATTATGATATAAGCTTAACATTTAAACAATTGAATGCTTTCACATTTCTCAGATGCAATGTATAATAAAAGTTTGGCTGAGTTTTCTAGTATGATCTGATAAAATTAATGCTTAGCATGAACATATACGAGATTCAAATAATAATTTTAAATGTTAAGATTCTTTTCCACCTTTAACGTAATATTTTACATGGTTCATGAACCTAATATAATCTATGTGCTTCACTTCGTCATTGTTTAAGCCATGTGAGTCTATTGAAAGACATTAAGTAAGGTTAGATTAGTTTCTTTGGGAAGGCTTGAGTACCAATTAAATGCTTTTACATTAGTGATAATAGTTTTATTTGGGATTACAGGCCAAGAGTAAGTCCTGATTCCCATTGGTAGAGAATTATTCCCACTTGAAGTATATTATTATTATTATTTAATTACCCATAGGGGTTACCTAACTACCTTCACAGATACAATTCTACTGCTTAGATTAGCCTTGCAATGAAGACTTACGCCGATTCAATGTACGAACTCTACACTGTGTTTTATCTGCAGTTAGATTTTATGAACACTGTTACGTTAATATAACTAGTTGAATTCGTTTTCCGTATTACCGTTGCGCAAAGTTATATAATCCACTTTGATTTCTTCGACACAGAAATTGTTTTATTAACGATCAACTTTATTTATGTATATCCAGCTCGATTGGTGGATATCCTCATGTGTTTCAGTGGAGTAAAATAATGGATCGTTAAACAAAAGTAATCGAGACTATTTATCTCAACCTAGAATTGTTCTGTCCTGTTTATGTTCTCTGCTGAGCATGCAGCATGAGTTTTGGATGCACCCTGTCTTGTTTTTTTTTTCTTGTTCGTCTACCTAGTTCACAGTGGGGCATCACATGGTTTAAATTCAAAAGTGGACCTCGATTATGGGAAATTACAATGTAAACTCAAAAAACATTTTTCTCTTGTATAATTTGTTTAAATACCGAGAAATCAGATGTTGATTTCTGTCAATATAAATTGTATCATTTCTCGATCTGGAGCTGAAATACCTTATAAACCGACATCACCGTCTGACCTTCTTGGTAATTAATAAATTTAGACAAAGAAAAGTGCTTCTTTGAATAAACGTTGATTTTCTCATAAGTGAGGTTTACTTTTGAATTTGAATCCCCCAAAACTGCAATTAAAATTTAGTTTTGGAAATTTTTTTTTACAGTGTTAAAACGTCAGTGTTTTGTGAGAAACTGTAGAAAAGTTCATGGAAATATCTTGAAAATCTTCGTTTTTACAGGTCCGTTTCTCAGTTACATGAATTACTAAAGAGTCTCTATATTAAAAACGTGGTATTTAGGACAAAGATGGGCGCCTAACTTTTAACGTGTAACTGAAAATGATTTCATAATGTGTATAGCGAAAATTGAACCGGCCATTTTGAAACTGATTAAATCAAAAGATGCTTAGATTTTCGCGCTAACCTAGTCAACTTGTACAACTTTTCGTAACGTTTTAATTCTTTTTGTCTTTTTCTTTTATTTTGTGTGACATTTGCTTTTCATTTGAAAACATGTCAGTTGATTCGCTGCATTTATAAAAGCAAGTAAAATGGAATACCTTCTTTGGAATTTATTAGTTTTAACCTATAAAATCTTGGTGAAATGTATTTTTTCACCTGCCCTCGCAACCCCCTTGTAGACAACAAGCGACCTCCCTGGGAGTCGCGAGCACCATGCTGAGAAACCCTGATCTAGTCATTTCCCCGCCTCCATAATCTGACCACACTCTTACCCAGCATCAATAGGCAAAAAGCGTATCCTTAACACACGTCTCATACCTGTCCGCTCTGTCCAATTTCTCTCCTACCATGTGAAAACGCTTTCGCGAAACGTAACCGCTTTGTGTATTGTGTTTGTGAAGTTCCTGTACACCTGTGTTGGTACTCTAACATGTAAGTATTCTTTTTTTTCTACCTATTTTACCATCTTATATATATATATATAGTGAAAGTTCATTTTAATTATATAGATATATGAAAAGGAATGTGAAAGTTGGTGACTCTGAGCTGAATTTAAAGTACCATAAAGGTCCTAGTCTGATGTGACTTATAGAAAACTCCAGTAATGTGGTATGTCCTGGGAAAATGAAAATGTAGTTAACCTCTGTGGTATATCGCTTGGAGGGAAGGCTTATATGATCTAACTGAATCTTCTTGAACTTCTCTACACCTGAAGTAACAATTTTCACTTAATTCAATCATTATCTTTACCTGTATTGAAAACCGGTCTTTCCTCATTGATACCGAAAGATACTAACGTTTTCACAAGTCATGAAATTCTTTCATCTTCAGGTGTAAAAGGGAAGAATGGTTAGAAATAAATCACATAACTTTCGTCAAGAGATGTCAGACAACACGCATAACTACAAAAACGTGTGGCGTGGCACAAGATAACTGAATGAAATAATTATGTATCGGTGCCATGCTACACACACTTCGTTGCGGTGTTATCTAATATCTTCTGGCAAAAATTACGTACTTTGCTTGCTATTTTTACCTACATGTTGTTCTTGCCTTTACAAATGATGATGCTACCATTTTGGCCTGTGAAAATAACAGTATCTCTTTAATGACAATGAGGACATCCTAGTTTTAATAATGTAAGAAAATAATGTGGTCCTTGCCTGGTAGAAGTTTCAGTAATTTGAATTAATTTAATTGTTCATATGATACTATCCATCAGTCAATGTGGGAAAACTCTGTAATCAAAATCAATGTAATAGTTACTCTTTTGATTGATTGTTATAAACTTGTTTTCTCTTAGTTCGGGAAAATCATTAATACTTTTATTATATTACTCAACATTAATTTTAGTGACATTTTTTCATCTTGTAAATTTAAAATCGTTGTGAAAAATGGAAATATATAATTTCAAATTCATAAGTACGAGAGAAAATATGTAATAGATTTACCATTTCTGAAACCAGCACAAAACGTTGAATTTGATGTAAAACGAGAAAAGAACTCTGGTTTGCTCCAGATGCAAGTCTGCTGTGAAACAACAGGCATTCTAGCCATCATAAGCTCTTCTGTTACCATTCCATATTCATCATAGCCCCAGCCTACTACCTGTAAGTAAAAAAAAAGTAAAAATATATCGTAATTCAACATCCGTTTATATAATGATATTAAGTTAGTAATGATTCCTGTTTGCGATTAAATTACTGGGATTCATCACAAGATGATAATAAATTCTATACTGGTTGATTTTCATTTTCTCAAGTATTTGCTGAACTACTATTAGAGTGCAAATTCCTGTGGATATTACGAAGTTAGTCTGCAAATCACGCTTTGTTTCAGACGTCAGTTCGATGTGTAGATTATTTACAGACCGCTATAAAAGTTTCTTTCCCTTGGTAACATCATTTTTGAATGCCTTCTACAAATGCAATATTTTCGTTTAATGTCACAACATATTTTCGAAAAGGGGTAATAAATATTCCTATACTTTATCTCATGAAATCACCACAAAATATTACAATCAGAATAACATATCTACTCCTGCCTCTGTCATATTCGTAAGTAGTTGCTTTTAAGCATGATTTGTTCTCCTTGTTACCATGTTCTATGTTTACCTAGAAATCATTCAGTGCAAAGTTTAGAAAGAAAAACGTGAAGTGTTACTTACGGTACCGTCTCTGTCGACAATATCGTTGATATCTTCAACCTTATTCCAGATGCAAACTGGTTTCACATAAAGTGTGAAGTTAACTGGACTTGTGAGAATAAGAATAGCGATATCTCCATGGTAGCTTGTGCTATTATATGACGGATGGACGTAGATTCTATCCACCTAAAAAACAAGCAAATTTAAAATTCATAATTATAAATATGAAATGACATTCCTTTTTATTTCTCGTGAAGGCAAGTTATTATTCTATCCGTACATTTACGATTCTCAATTAAACACATCACTCTTTATAGATTATCTTAATTAGTGTTCACTCAATCACTTGTGAAATGAATTGTAAGATCATCTTAACTCGAATTGTGTAAGTACATAAAAAGTAGGTCTAACTCAACGCGCTGATAGAATGTGTAGTCACCATTTTTCACTTAATTCAAGCAAGCTTCATCGTGTTTGTAAAATGACAAAAAGATTTACATTACATCTACCGTCAGTAGGAGTTACAGAAAGATTGAAAACAGGAGTTCATAACTTTCTTGTGATTCCTACAGAGAGTAGTTTTAATGTAGTCTCAATCTACCAAGCGTAATATTATTATTGCCATATTTTTATAAACATGTCCAGGTAGATGCAGTGTTTCACTGTACATAATATGTGGCTTGAAAGTGTTTAACAGATTTGCAATAGGCATTTTAAAGGAAAGAAAGAAAGCTCTGTTTTTTTTATTATGTTATGTTCACATTGTTTCACTAGTTGGATTGTAAATTACATTACTGTAGGAAAGTATGGTTATTTGCTTATGTAATGATAATAATATTGTAGAATGTTTATTTAAAAGCAAGAATTATATAAGAAACTTGATGTAGTTAATATGGAGTCAAGGAATAACAATGAAGCAAACGTACGGAGAAATTCGATGTGTGATTTCAATTATAAATGTGCTCAAAAGATAGATGGGTTCTTGTACAGTATTACTTCACTGAACTCCGAATATCTTTTAGAGTTCTAGTAAAGTAGATGTTATCAAATTTAGGCTAAGAGTCTGCATATCTCATGTAACAATGTAGCTACTACCGCAGTTTTGGATACCAGAAGTAATTAGTGGATTTGGTGATTAAGTTCAGTGGATGATTGGATTCAAGTAAACTCGGCTGAAACAGAAGTAAACAAAAAAAGAAAATTACAGTAGCCTCGTTTATATATAATTAAAAAGTCCTTGATAACGACAAATAATTACGTACCTAATGTTTATTATTTATTGAAGATTTTAAAAGCACGCAATTGGATAAGACGAGTAGTGTACAAAAAGCATTACTCACATGAGACTCTGCTTCTAGATTTCCTTATAATTGAAATTTAAAATTCCCTTGGATTCTTTCTTTTTATACTTATAATTATCAATTCACAAATCTGAAGGTTAAAGACACACTTCAATACATTCATAGAACCTTTTCCTTTCAGAAACCAGATTAGCCTAATCCACAGAATTATTGTTTATAACACTAACAAGGAGAAGTAGGGAAGTGACCCCACCTAACCCTCCAACATGTTGGACATAAATTGGAGGGTTTCATTGAGTATAGTGTAATGTCAAAGTTGAGTATTGGATTGCAAAGGTTTATCTAATATGAGATATGACCACTAGAGTGCAAGGAGGTTTTTAGGCTCTATTTCGTGTGATGAAGAGAAAGCAAATATCTTTTACAGGTTGAAAATAAGGTCTGTCTCCAGGTTTTTCAAAATATCCTGGCTTTTCTGATCAGTATGAAAACACACCTGCTTTTGAAGAGCACTCAAGTCTTACTACCTTTCTAAAGGTTAAATAACGTAACTGCGAGACATTTTCTAATAAAGTGGACTCTCTGTAATTCGAACAGAAGTCTTTATCCCTTGAAATTCTCATTGAAACCAATGTTAAAAATTCACGTGTGATTCGAATTTTCAAACCTTTTATTTGGATAGTTCGAAGTCATGATTTCATTATTTCAAAAGGAAAGGAAACACCGTATTCCTGAATTCCAATGTCTCAAATATTTACTCCATGATCTTTTGGTCATGGCTAAATAGCAAAAGAAAGTTTGCAGTTTCAACTGGCTTAGAGTTAGCCACAGATAGTCGTAGAGAAAATTGTTGTTTGCTGGTATGCATCCTTCACCCTCTGCTCAATTAAGTTGAATTGTCTACCCTTTTCTTGTGCACATGCATGTCCTTAAACTCCTCCTCCAGTAGCTAATGTTTTGTAAAAACAAAACAAAACAAAAAAAAAAAAAGTGAAAGTCTTCTTAACTGCGCAATAGCTCACACAATAAATAAAACGGAGATTTTGTTAACCGTGTAAAAAGAAACAAACCGAAGCCAACAGGATACTTTGAAATAAGTAAATAAGTTCAATGTTGCTAATGTATTAACACATGAAATCAATACATGTAACAACATTAGTTGCCTCGTTAGGTCCCCCATACACACACAGTCCCGGCCTCAAGTCCTAACTTTGAGGTCAGAACTGCACAGTTTGGCCTCTGTCGTGCCCTCCCCACACACGTACAGTCCTGAATTTCAAGCCAGAACTGTACAGTTGTCCTTTGTCGTGCCCTCCTCACACATATAGTTTGGCGCGAAGGTTGAGCAGTCGGCCGGCGGAAAACCCCACACACGTGCAATTCAGCCTCAAGCTCGAGCCAGCTCGAGGTCGGGCCTTATGGCCTCAATAGATTCTACTGAGGCCAACAGGCCGACGATTCGTCTCAAGGATTCGCCATAACCTACCATTCTGCCTTGAGGCTAGGACTGTACAGTCCATTCCTTGAGGTAGAAATGTACGTGTATGGGCTATGGGGGGCCTTACGAGGTAACTAATGCTGTTACATGTTTATGTGATTTTGTGTGTTAATACATTATAGCAACATTGAACTTATTTAAATTTAAATGTGTTTTTCTTTTACTGGAAGTTTAATTATTGTGCGAGGAACTGTTTTTTTAGTTGCACTATAGGACTACGCACAAACTGATTTAATTTTTAACGTAAGCACCACTGCATGCAAATGATTTTTAAGTACTTTTATTTTACTGATTTTCATTAATAATGCATGTTTTGGTTAATTCGAATTTTAGATAATTCGAATCATTTTCGTATCTCCTTGGAGTTAGAATTAAGGGCAGTTCATTCGCTTTTCCAGTGGCTTTTCGTACCCGGAACTCTCTTTATACGTGGGCGCCACTTGCTCTTTTGATACATATGATTCACTCGACTACGAGTAATATATACAATTAAGTACGGTGATCGTAAGAAGAGCAGGACACGAGATAAGAGCCTAAAAAATCTTCTGGCTCTCTAGCGGCCATAACTCGTACTAGATATATTTAGGTAATATCATCTTTTGATATTAAACTATACTCAATGAGACTTTTCAATTGATGTCCAACATGTGGAGGGTTGTGTGCTGTTATTTTCCTACTTTTTCTTGTAAGATGAAATATGAATGATCAGATAAAAAAGTAACGTTTTAGTTTGTTTCTTGCCAGAGGTCCACCATATCAGTTGATAGAATCAATCGCGAAGCCCAAACCTATGAGACAACCGAAAAGAAGTAAGTTCAACTGTCTCTGATAGAAGATTCAATGAAAAAGTTGATAAAAAGCAAACACTGGACTACCAATTAATAGTTCAAATCACGAAGATGAAAGGAATAAACTTTGAATTTGCTCTGTCGTGAATACGATTGCAAGCTCAATAATTTTTATGTTCTTTTTGTACACACCAATAAGGATATTACAAATTAAGAAACACCTAATCACACAGTGGGTTGAAAGTTTATGAACTGAAGAAACGGATGTAATGTTAAGTTATTGTGATTTTGGCGCAAGCAAAAGAAATTATAATGTCATTGTATTCTGAATGTACACTTCAATACACAAGGTTTTTCTTATCTAACTCTAAATCTGTATGTGTATAATTAAGACTGGTCTGAATTTGAATTTGTAAAGAAAAAAAATGTTGCTTTGAAACTATTTTGTCACTGTGTCTAATTATTTTTCATCTTTTAAAATTATCTTTAATATAATAACCAAGATAACACAAATGCAATACAAGATAACACTTCTTTTTTTTTCATTTAATTGTGCTTTAGTTCAAGAGGTTGGACAAGGGTATTTTCTCACACAAATGCAAAACAAATTTCGAAAATATTTAAGATATGCAATTCGAAAATATTTACGATATATAAGAAGTTTCAGATTATTAATAGGGGAAGTGACACCATCAAAGACATTTTATAGAATTCAATTTTAAGAATAATCACATTATCAAGAGTAAACTTTTAAAATCATCACTTCCAAATGTGGTAAGAGACCAACAGAATGAAAGAATATTTGTATAATCCCCTCCCTGTACAAGTTCGTGAAAACGGTCAGTAAAATATATCTGAAGCCAAGTTATAAAAACTAGAATATTGCAGCGAAACACATCATCAGTGGTGAAGCCTCTATATAAGCATTTTAATCGCTGGTTGGAAGTGAAAATTAGAGAAAATAATGTTTCTAATTTTTCATAATGATACATACTAATAATACTTCTCTTCCTTTCTCTCATCCTTGCTAGCAATACTGTTTTATTTCAGCGGAGAGTCCTCATAATTCCCAGAAAGAACAAGATGGTAACAAATACTGGTGATAATTTCTATCATTCTGGAAGTGAACGACTATTACTTTGGGATAACTAAGCACGAATACCTCGATTATAGTACCCAAATGCCATTACGTAACTGAATTCACATCTTGAATTTTACTTATCTTTTAAGTTAACAAGTCAAAATAGGCACGCTTCGTCAATGGGAGAAAAGCAATATTAGTACCTGCTTATTTTGGACACCACCTTCACTCCATAACTTCAAATGATATTTTCCTAAATACAACACGAGTGTATCAGGATCAACAGGACGAGTGGTATAAGTCTTTGTTACGCAATGAGCAGCTGCAAAAGAAAAGAAAAAATAAAGAATTATCATTCAACTAATACCCTCCTTGTTCAAGAAAGAATATCAAAATTGACATTAAAATCGGAGAAATACATTTGTTAAGCTTATTTGTTTTCGTGTTTCTGCCCACAATATTAAAAGAAACGTCGACTTATTCATAGATATACCATTCAGATCTCATTAAGTATTCTTAATTAGTAATTTTTTTTTCTCTCTCTTTTTTGCTGTCAAAAATTCTTGTTTGTTATAACTTCAGAAATTATGACCATTTAAAAAAACATTGTTGAGCAAGAGGTTAGCACGTTCGAAATTCATGCCGTGGTCACGGATTTAAGTCCCACAGGATTGCATTGAATGGAGTTGTTCCAATCGCACTTTACCAAAAACTATAACTTTCGTAGTTAGAAGCTTACCAGCCGGTTTAAGACGTTAATAACAAGTCAATTAAACCGATCAGTTAACTCAAAAGTGTCCCACTTTTTGGTCTCATAATGTACACTTAGTATAATGGATATTTAATAAAGTGATTATGTAAATTGCAGGATAAATTCCGCAAACAGCAATAATAATAATCTCTATCACATAAACAGAATAAACTATATCGGATTCCCTTATCATTCTCGTAGAGAAAAGTCACTAAAGGAATGTTTCATAATTTCAGTTTAGATACAATCCTTTCAATTTTGTGCAGTCCATACCTTATCCTTGCAAAAAATAATACTAGATCGCTAATTTGCCATTTCGATGTAGCTTTCAAGTTCATTATTCTTCTTGGAGAATGTTTCCTCTGACAATAGTTTACGTATTAAACACACTGAGAACGGTTATGAGTATACAAGAAGAACGGAGATAATGTAAGTATTGAAATTAAGATAACCTTTATTGGTACTGGTATTTTTTTTATTGCATTGGGCGGCTGGATGAGTGATCTGTGAAGTCATCTCCTGAAGCAGTTGTTCGGCCTGAGCCAAAGCTGAATAAAGGCCTTAAAAATTAAATTCAAATTTTGAAGTCCTTGCTCTGACTTCACAAATGAATAATCGGTTTATTACTGTTTTATTGTCTGGTTCTCTCTATATGTTAAGTTAAAAAGAACACATTTTTAAGGTCTTTCCAGTTATATATCCGCTACTATTTTGGTCGAGAATGTTACACTAGGTACAGTGAATAAACAAACCTAACTTTACCTAACCTAACCTTAATGGTGGTAAGATAACATGAAGAAGACCGAGTATCGTACGAATTAAACCATCTGGCTAGATTTTCTCAGTACTTTTTTACATTAAGTTCAATTTTAAAACCAATACATTCAATTTCATTTTCGAAATTCGAGCTGTGACTTACCTGTAATCACTGCTTTTCGACTGACTAGGGAGCCACCACAAATATAAGTTAAGTTAGGTCCTTTGGACTGATATAAAGCAACGTGCCATGGCCATTGACCTCGCGCTGTCTTTTGACCGTGCGTAATAAGAGGCGTAGCATCAGTCTGTACGCGACCACAGCCTATGAAAATAAAAGAAAGAAAACAGATAATTAAAAAAAAAAATGAAGTGCCCAAACTATTTTAAACAAACATTTTATACAGAGCCGATACAGAATTTCATATGTAATGTCTACCACGAGACTGTAAAACTAAAAAGAAAAGTTTTAATAAACACGGTTTCAGATACTCTTAGTCTGAGAAAACTTATCGTCAGGACCAGAAAATTCAATTATTATTTTCTTCAAAATAACTGCTGAATCAAACCACATTCAAAACCAGAATTTATTATATTGTATTCTTAATAATTTTCTAAGTCTAATAATACTCTTATTGCATGAAATCTCGACGTTTCAATTTGCAGGAGTGATAATGGAATTTTATATAACGCACTAGTATCAAATACATATCTATCGTTGGAGATGGTGACTTAGTAAAGCATGAATAATAGTGAAAATAGATATTTTCTCTATCTGAAGAATTGAACCAGGTATGAAATAGCAAGCGAGTTGTCTATGACCACACAGCTGGAAAACATTTCGGTGCTAATATATTAGGTACCATACTATTTACAGTATTACCACCCCGTTCAGTATTTCCTGTCAATTACTTACAAACTCAGAATTTGAGGATAACACTGCGAAGAGTATTCTTGTCTTGTTAAGAAATACCATAGCTTCCGTGGTTACGAATATTAATTTTCATTATGAAAACAAATACCACTGAAAATGTCTTTTCTGATAAAATAAATGAAGCCTCTGCTAACTGATTATTGCAAATGTTTACGTAAATTAGTTTTTCAACGCACAGACAATACAAACTTAACGAGCAATGGCGAATGCAGTATATACATAAGAAAAGCATCTCCAATTTTAAATTCGCAAAACTTTTCCTTGCAACTACCTGATAAAAATGGTAAGAAATTCGTTCGCAATATTATTTTAATGCCGTATACATTATTGTTATCTACTATACATTGTCAGAACATTGTTAACAATCTCCATGGTGGAATTTTTGTTTCTGATTCTTCAACCCATTTTCAATATCACTCACCATCTAAATATAAACGGTGCATAAGGCTACGAGTGCCTGCTTTCCTCATGAATATACAGAAGTATGTGTAGATCAAATTGAATACCATAAAGTGTTTTTAAATGAATATATGCTTGTAAAAATTCAGATGAAGAAAGATGGTAACACAGAAAAACAAGGTCTTCGTCCAATCTAATCTAACTTAACGATTTGACACCAATTAAACAATGACATCAGTTACAAAATGGACCAAAGATAAACTAAGAAGAAACTTCATCAATTTTGGCTACATTCCCACACATGAAAAGTAAAATAAATTGATACTACCCCAGAAAGATTTCTTCTAAAATGAAAGTGGGTAAAGAAACCTTTCGAAATGTTTGTAGCAATTCCAGATAGTTAGTGCCATGTCTAAATAATGAAGGAAGCAAGAGTAAACAACATTATTGTATGATATATACCTCAATGTTTACCGGTATATAACTATATTTCATTGGAATGTTCCAAGAGATGGTGTATGCATGTTCTAATAAAAGAAAGGAAAAGTTTTCTTTTTTTAAAAAAAAAATGTTTCTGAAATACTACTAATTTATGCATTTCCACGATAGTGTTTTCACGATGAAATTCTGTGTATACAGCGAGCAGATAAGTTAAATTATAAAGTGAGTAAACAAAATATAGTACGTAGGTATTATTTTGTCCTAATTTCTATGTTCGTAGATATATAACGTAAAATATAGTTTATTTATTTTGTTTTGCTCTTTTTTATTAGTTGGGTGACTTCTGCACTAGTGATATGTATGTAGTAAATTTATTCTTCATTCCTTGCACGAGTGTACTGTTGTTAACAATCACACCTTTCATGTGGGTTCGATTATATTATCTGGCGGTCAAAAGTTACAGTTAAAGGGCCTTGGCTGGCATTTTACTATAGGTAAAATTGTTCGTCAGGAAACTGGGTAGGATTCGAAACCACTGAAGCATGGATGTCCGTGGATTTTAAACTGCATTGCACTCATATCTATACTTTTTAACTTTTTTCAATAATAAAGCCATGTTGAATTTTCCAATTTTGATGTCAAATTTGTAATTAGCATGATAAAAACCCCTAATATACCGATTTTTGTACAATTAATCCTATTTTTTTTATTTCGTCCACCATATGGTGGACGAAATAAAAA